>JAJJWO010000684.1:0-14278 GCA_021655895.1 Fusarium sp. NRRL 66739 | reverse complement strand
TAATAAAGTTAATATTAATAACTATATAAGCATTAAGATATAATGCTTAAATTGTAGATAAATTGTATTCTTTACTAAAGTCAGAAACTGCATTGCTGCGTCAGTCTAGATAGACTATTCCTACCATCAGCCGAGACTATCATCCGTTCAGGCTATCTTGCTGCTTCTACAATGCCAGCCTGAGGACGCCTTAAACCCAGATCATACTTATGCATGGGGTCTGACCTGCCAGGCTCTGGCCATTGGCCAGTGTCTTGGACTGCACCTAGACGCGACCCATTGGAGCATTCCCTCATGGGAGAAGAACGTTCGTAAACGACTCAGTTGGGCACTCTATATGCAAGACAGATGGACGGCATTGGCATATGGCAGGCCTGTTCATATCCATATCGATGACTGGTGTGTCCAGGACCTAACCCCGACGGACTTTATGGATGGCGATAGTTCTGGGCCTGACGAGGAGAGACGTACCATCGGCGCCACCGGAAGCCTACAGTACATGCACATGGTCAAGCTGACCTTGATCCTGTCCTCGATTCTATCCTCTTTCTATACTGCTCGCACTAGCTTCGACCAGAACACGGTTTTGCTATACCAGACTGCATTACCGTTGTTCAGTCAGCTGCAAGTATGGTACTCAGAGATACCCCCTTCACTGCAGATGAACATCACGTATCAAAGGAAACTGTGTTTTCACGGTAAGTATAAAACAGCCTATTCTGGTATATACTAAGTTTATATGACGCAGGGTATCTGCATTTATCCTACTACGGTGTAATTATGACTCTTCTGCGCCGCCTTATCCGATCTACAGCATTGCCGCCACGATGTCCGGATGACCAAATACTCTCAGAAATCAGGCAGCTAGCGTTGAAGACGTCCAAAGAAGCAATCAATCTCGTTATAAACCTGCGGCCAGATCAGCTAGAGTCATTCTGGTATTTCAGTACGTCCTTCACTTCTTCACTTTGAAGCTACGGATCCCACTGACAGATAGGCAGCATCGCCTTACCTGTATTCTCTTATAGGTTCCTTTACTACGTTACTGCTCGTAACATCTCTATCATCCCAGGAGCGCAACTTCTGGCAAGAAACCCTCAACTCGTACTTGTGGAACTTGCGTATCCTAAGTAAAAGCAGCGAGCCTATGCGCTATGCAGTCAACAGACTGGAAGGGGCCATCCTCCGGGGTCTTGAGCATGCATTGGCCGTGAATCTGAACGAACCAGGTGATGATGAGGTAAGTCCTATAATGGTTAATGGCCCCATCGAGGCTCTGGAGTACACGGATTTTGGTGATTGGGATCTTGCGGCTGGTGTCAATGGGGCTTTTGACTTTCTTACGGCGTTTGAACCTGACTCGCAATACTTGGGCGACATGTAAAGGAGTTTTGTAGGTGAATGTATGTTTGTGTATGGCACTATCACTCTTATCTAGCCCTTGAACCGGGCGATATGCCCACTATGTCTAAAAGAAATATTCTCCAGCTCAACTTGTCCATCTTCGACAAACCATCCAATTCGGTGTGGCAACCCAATCTCAGTGCCCGCGTCCATCACAGGTGGCTGTATCGGACGAGGTAGACGAAAACTAATAGACCTGCCTCCCAAGAAGACCTGCAATAGCTGGCCGTGGAAAAAGAGATGAACACCACTCGAAAGATTAATAAACTCGTGCCTAACTAGTTCAGGACCGTCAACAGGCCTCGGAACATGGTGGTTGTACTGGTCCGCCCAGAAGTCATCCAAAGGAGGAAAATCCATCATTAGAGACGCCGTGTATGTGCCTCCCAGCGCCGAAGGTGAAATTTGCAGTCGATGTCCCTTCTGTGTTCCATCTGCTTGCAGTATAACACCAAAGGAATGGGCCTCACAGAGTCGGATATCGAAGGAAAGATGGAAGTTTTGTGCCTGTGCAGTATCAATATCTGGGAATACCGTAGAGGTCGAACCAATGGAGCAAAGGCTGAGTTCCGAAGAGATAATTGACGATGGAAGCTTTTGGGAGGTTTGCTCGTAAAGCTGCTTCACCTCTGGAACCACATCCACTCGCAAGTAGCCATGCTCATCTGCTGATACTTGACGAGGAATACCCAAGTCACCACCCCAGAGCCACTTCATCTCCTCATCGACATAGTCTCCAAGCCAACCAAAGTATATACGTTTGCATGAGTCGCCAGACCTTGGGCAAGACTTGGCAGCATACCATCTGCGACCGTCTATTCGACCGTGGGATCCATCTAGAGGGATGCGAAATGGGCCACGAGGAGAATCACCAACACGATAGACGGTGCCAGCATTTGGGGCATGGAAGCGGGAATAAACAAGATACCACTTCCCGTTGGGCAAACTGAATATTTCTGGGCACTCGGGACAGAACATATCGTTTGGTGAATAAAGAGGCTCTGGCTCAAAGGTCCAGGTGCTGAGATCTTGCGATGTCAACAAGGCCACGCAACCACGGCTCCAGTATGGGCCTGTGGCTAGCCTCGAAGCGAGAATCATCCAGTATTGTGATTCGCTCTCATGATAGAAGACGTATGGATCCCTGAAGTCGATGTCTTCAAGCTTGGATCTGCCGTCTCCGTTGAAGGTAATTTCCTTTGCATCCGCAAAGTTTTGTCCGTGACGATCATCAGCTTGGACTCTTAGGATGACCTGTTTTCCATTCCTTGATAAGTTGTAGCCAGCATAGAATATGTTCATGTTCCCATCAGGCCCCAACACGGCTGCGCCCGTCCAGACGCCATCAGCATCAGGGTCACGCTTATCGGAGCCAGGCTTAAGGCTAGGCTCAGTATCTCGAGACCAGTCGACAAGATTCTTTGATTGCAAACGCCACCAGGTTGACCGTAGTCTGGGTGGATGATGTTTGGTGTAAGGAGGAGTAGTAAGGTGGAAGAGATGGTATGTGTCGTCAACAAGCAGTGGGATAGCATCAGCTGCAGCTTGCGCTGATGAGACACGGCTGTAACAGCTCTGTTCGGGCGGAGGAGTGGGAATTTGGTGAGTATCGGCCATGATGAGATGTTGGAGGAAGCGAATAAACAGTACGCAAGACTCTTCTAGACTGGAACTATGCTCGTTTGCCTTTTAACGAAGATATAGTCTCATTTTAACCATCATCTGATTGTTGGATGTTGATCTTACTCTCCGGCCCACGTCCGGATCTGGTAACGGCCCGTTACTCGCCTCGGCCCGTTTCTTTCGGCAGCATCGGGCCGTCCAAATCGGCAACCCCAAAGTAGTCAAGACTCATCAAGCACATCCCTTCTCCGCAATCACGTCCAGTGCCAAGCATTTTGGAGGATCCTCTGGACTCTGGGGTACCGGGAGGAGAGAGTCGAGCCATTGTAACCTCTGTTGGTCCTAACCAGAATATAATAGGCGTGACGGCATCCTCCAGGGAAATTGATCTGAAACCAGCCTTCTCCTCCATACATTGTTGGCAATTAAGTTCATCGCGTCTTTTCACCTCGTACCTCACATGATGGCCAAATTGCAGCATCCTTACGTCTGGCTCTGCTGCGGTTTTGCGGCTCTGGGAGCCTGCATCTACGGTGTGTTGGACATCCACTCCCTGTGAAAATGCTATCATCCTCTAACTCGCAATTATTCAGGCTACGACGGTGTCTACTTCAATGGAGTGTCCACTCTTGGTACGGTCAATGCCCTCCTGAATATCCAGTGATCCGCCTGACGCGTTGCACAGATGTGTTTGTGAGACACTTCGGCGAAAAGAACTCTGATGGAGAGTGGCACATCCCGCCATCGACTCTTTCTGTCATGACCTCGATGATCAACGTTGGCGAGCTCGTGGGATCGCTATGTGCCGCGCCATTGAACGATTACTTTGGTCGGAAGGGCGCCTTCTTGATCGGTTCTATCGCAATTGTCATTGGCGTGGTCTTGCAACTTGTTACATCGTCGAGCAGGACACTCATCACCGTAGGCCGAGTCATTCTTGGGATAGGTGTTGGCAATTTCTCTGCTACATCTCCTCTATACATGGGCGTGAGATATTCTGTGTTCTCCAGCAAAAACGACGTTTTGACTGACCTCATATCACAGGAGGTGTCACCCACTGCTCTTCGCACTCGTTTGTTGATGTGTTGGCAACTCACTCTCTCAGCTTCGCAAATCATCGCAGCTGCTATCAACCGTGGAATGGTAGGCATTGATAGCGCATTCGCCTATCGTTTCCCTACTGGCTTCCAGCTTCTCTTCCCTGCCATAACTCTGAGCACAATCTGGTTCATTCCAGAGTCCCCGCGATGGCTTGCTCGTAAGGGCCAGATGGATAAAGCAGAAGAATCTCTCCGTGTCCTCCACCGAGAGGATGAAACATACGACACCCTCGCGGATCTACGAAACATGCAGGCCGACTTGGACCAAGAAAGAGAGCTCGAAGCTGAAGGTGGGTGGATGCAGCTTCTTACGGACCCTGTAGAGCGACGAAAAGTCATCTTCTCAGCCGGTGCTCTCGTGGCTCAGCAAATCAACGGCATTCAATGGTTCTACTATTTCGGTACTGTGTTTTCCGAAGCCATTGGGCTTCAGGATCCGTTCTTGATGACATTGATTGTCTTCATAATTCAACTCTTTGTTGTGTTTGCCGCAATGCTCTTATCAAACAAGCTGCCTCGAAGGCCGCTGCTCATGATAACGACGGGAGTTATGACAGTATCCATTTTCATTGTCGGATGTCTTGGTATACCCGGTAACAATCCGTCCAGTACCATTGGCAAAGTCATTATCAGCTTTGTTATTATCGAAATTGTGGCTTTCAACTTTGCGTGGGGTCCGCTTGGTTGGACAATCGTAAGTTGAGTCTCTCGTTTGCTGAACTAAAGAACTCATCTGAATCTTCAGGCATCTGAAATGGCCGTTGGCCGAAACCGTAACAAGATTTATGCCGTTGCAGTGGCTTGTTTCTGGGTCACAGTATGGGCTACAGTCTTCACCCTCCCGTACTTGTACTACTCTGCGAATCTAGGTCCCAAGACGGGTTATGTGTACACAGGTCTTTGCTTCATTACGTGGACATACATCTACTTTTGTGTGGGCGAGGTCCAAGGTCGATCAATGGAGGATGTAAATGGTTTCTTCCGTGATGGCATCGCTGCCAAGGAGTGGAAAAGGCAACCTCGAGGAACATGCTCGGGTCATTCCCAGGTTGATTCACTCATGAACGAGAAGGAAACTATCGCGAGCTCCGAGGAGAGAGCCTGAAGCAGCGTGAGAGAAGTATTGGTCATATACGGATTCCTTACTTTGACGTTTTGACTAGAAATCGAACGTCCCTGTATATACCGCTCAGCAGATTTAAATCACGACTCTGGAGTAGGTAGGGATAAACCATCTATAGTCCAACACTGCCTCTCACATTGTGACAGGCTTTCTACTCACAAGACAGTCTTTAGTCTTATGTGGAGGCGTCCTGCAAATCAGCCAACCAACCCCCAGATTGACAAGGCCCAGCCGCATGTGGGCTGATGCTGACATTGCTTATCCGACACAGAACTCCAAAAAGCCCTCAGCCGACTGTCAGCTCGTCACTGAGACATCAGTTATCGTCTCATCATGCAGTCAAACACAGCCAGTTCAGTCTGGGACTCACGATTTGCCGACACGGCCAGCTCAAGTTCGGCCGCTGACACACCGTCGCGATCAGCAGTGGACTCAGGCTCCGACAATACCCTGCAAGATGTACTCATGCTAGTACGCAATGAGCTCCCTGACATCAACCCCAAGTTTCTCAGATTTGACAGCCGGTTAGGCCAAGGAACCAGCTTTGAAGTCACCAAGGAGCTCTTTGGCTTGCATAGGGAGCAACCTTACTTTATGGCCGTCAAGCGCTTAACGACAAGCACCATGACAGACAGTACCAAGCAGACTGCAGCACAGCTTCAGCAATCTTCAAAGCGTCTAATCAGTGTCAAGTGTGAGCTTCGAGTACTAACACACCCCAAACTGCGATCACACAGCTGTCTTATCTCGGCCATTGCCTGGGGATATAAGCCTGATCCATCCATTGGGAACAGGCTATACTTGGTCATGCCCTACTCACAGTATGGTACTCTGACTGAATTTGCCAAAAAGAGGAGTCTCAACCTCATAGACAGACGATACCTCGCTCTTGATGTTGCCATAGGTATTCGTGCGCTACACGACTGCGATGTAGTGCATGGAGATATGAAGCCCGACAATGTTCTCGTCTACGGCTACTTTATCAGAGATCAAGATCATGGTCGTCACTATCTAGCCAAGCTGGCAGATTTTAGATGTGCCTTATTTAAGGAAGACTGTAATCGTCACCACGAGTATTACCTCGGCACGCCCAAATACAATGCTCCCGAAACTTTAGCTGGGTTAAAAACAACGATATGAATCAGAAGTCATTGTCGGAGTTTGATAGATACAAGTTCGCAGACTGCTATTCCTTTGGTCTACTTCTGTGGGAGACAGTCAAGTACGCAAAGTCTTTCGTCAAGCCTGAATGGCTCGAGTCTGGCGAGGATATAATGGGCTTCCTAGAGCGATCGTTTTACAGCAAGGAGAATGCGATGCTGGAGCTCGCTACCGAGTTCTTTCGCTCCCGACAAGCCAGTCTCGCAGAAATTGAAGAAAATGAGTCCAAGACCCGTGTCGGCGTATATCCCTCGAACCCTACTAGCAAAGAGTTGAAAGGTTACTTTGGCAGCTGGCCTCAGCTGAGCCAAGACCTAGATGCTATTGGTGCACCTACAGATCAAGAGTCATTCCAAATCTTTGAGGAAACGGCATCTCTCTGCCTCCAAGATAGCATCTGGAAGCGTGGCAATATCCACCGCATTGCCGAGACCCTTTCCAAAGGAATTGAGTAAGTAAATCTCCTTAAGATCCAGCCAGAACTATTTCTGATGTCCTCTGTGATCCAGTGGCAATGTTCCACCCGGGGGTAGCTCAATCCAAAAGGTTCTACCTATGGTTACCAAAATCAACGGGGAGAGCACATATGCGGGACCTCGATATGAGAGCATACTGGCCAACAATTATGACACCAGTCCCTTTGTCAACGCCGTGTATCTAGACAAAGGTGAACCTTCCTGTAGTTCATCAAACCTCAGGCCCTTGTCAAAAGATACACCTGCCGACCCGTCTCTTCAGCTAACTAGGATCGCGGTATCTCAACGAGGAGAAACCTTGACTGTAGCTCCACAAGCGTATCACTACAAGTCGGAAGACATGTTCAAAGTCAGTGTGGACAATCAAGACGATGATGTTAGGCTAATGAAGGACTTAGGCTGTCCTTCGTAGACAACCCCCTTGGTACAATCAGCGCGAAGCGGCCAAATTCATCCAAGATGCCATCAACACCGAGGAAGATCCATACTCACTAGCTCAAGCCCACTTACAGATGGCCATAGTGTGTCAAATCGGTTACGGCGTTGCTCCAGACAGTTTAGAGGCATTGAGACACCTTGAATCAGCCGCAGACAATAACAAAGTAGCCCGGGCCATTGTCAATCCAGTCCGCGCAGCGTTGAAGCCGAATGAACAAGGCAAAGAAGATCCAATCAGTCACAGCACCTATAAGAACCCAGCTATCTTTCTTGACAACCTCGTCTGGAGAGGGGATAGCGTCAAGGATGACCAGTTTCTAACTCTAGGCCCTATCAGTGTTGACTCTTTCCGCAAATTTGAGATATTAGTAAAGAAAGCTCGCTATGAGCCTCATGAGATGGTTGAAGCTCTCACAGCCGCATGTCGGGACGGCCATTTTCAGGCAGGAGTGCTTTTGGCGCGATACTGTCCCGATCTTTCCGTCAAGGACTCAAATATGCCAAACCTTCTGCACTGGCTTATCATGTTTAGCCAAGAGGAGGCTTGTAAGGTACTACAGGCTCTCGTATCAGGCACCGAAGGCACAAATAAGGAAGACCGGTTGCAGGCCGTGAGGTCTCTACTCGCTTCAGAGCATGAGCATTTGACAGTACTATTACCTCACCGGTGTATGGAACTGCGGGGAACACCCCTACATTGGGCAGTTATGGCAGGATATTCCGACCTTGTCGCAAACTACCTCCATCTTGGGGCTGATCCAAATATCAGGAACCAGTGGAGGAAGAAGCCTCACGAGGATGGGAAAGCTGAACACATCCCTAGCCTCAGCCCCATTGATCTCGCTGTGGCTGGGCATCACGCCAAGCTCGTCCAGCTTCTTCTCGATCATGGCAGTGAAAAGTATGGAGGATACTGGCATTGGTCACACTCGCCGTTCCATATGATTGGATATAACATGCCTCCATTTGCACGGTACGTAGCTCACGGCCAGGGCCATCGGACAGCTGTTCGGGAGACAATCCAGGTTCTCATCAAGGCAGGACTGGATATAAATGCCCTGGACAGCCTGAAGCAGACACCACTAGATGTGGCGGTCAGAAACATGGATCCCGAGACATATATTCTCGAAGAGCTGCTTCTAACCGGAGCCGTGCCCGGAGAAGCGACCGACCAGCAGCACGGCAATATTGTCGCATTAGCTGTTATAGAATGCGCTCATCGATGCCTATCTTGCTCCAAGATTCGATTACTACTGCCACTTGCCCCAGACATAAACGCCTGTGCCTTTGGGGACGGTGGTCTCAACGCCCTGCACTACTGCGCCATCTTTGACGCTGAACCCGCGGCTGAAATTTTGCTTCAAACCCCAGGGATCAATGTCGAGACTGAAACAAAATTGGGGGCGACAGCACTATACTTGGCTGTACAGAGAGGGTCGTTGGGCGTCCTGGCTCAGTTGATACAGAGCGGTGTAAACATTCATAGAAAAGAACCGCGCGAAGTCGCGATATCGATGGGACAAATCCAAGCGCTCAAGATTCTACTCGAAGCTGGAGCAGACACAAGGTGGAAGAACACGCTAGGCCATTCTATCGATTGTCTTAGCTATGCCGTACGAATACTCTCTCGAAGACAATCCTATGTCAGAGCCTGTCTCTCCAAGATCTCAATACTCCGCAGCCAGGAAGTCATGGACCGAGGTGACGACGCTGGATGGACAGCACTTCATTTTTGCGCGTATTATGGTGATCTTGAAGGCGCCCAGGCACTTATCGACTATGGCGCAGACGTTGACAGGGTCGCTGCAACTGGGCTTACACCTCTTGAACTAGCTATCAAAACCTTCGAGGAGCTCACAGTCTACGTGAACGGGGTGCCGTATTTTACGGATCACCCGCGCATCTGGAAAGAGATTGATGGTCTTGAGAAACAGAGCCAGACCTTTACGGGGCAATCAAGGCGTATAGAGATGAATTTCGCCGGCTCTCTGTTCGAAGTCATCCGCGTGCTTCAGCAGAGCGAGCGAGAGAAGCATCCGGATAGGGATATTAAGCAGGTAAGCCGAGGCTTGGGAAAGGTGCAGACAGAGATGATTACGACGCAGAGAGAGGTCAGAGATCATTACCGTGACTTGGCTTTTGCGAAGCCTAGACTAGAGCTTTTCCCTGACACCCAGAAGTAGGGTCCGATAGCTGGTAGATGTATGTATAATTGAACAGTTGTGTCTATCCCTTGCTATCAGAGACACAACTAAGATCCAGCTCTAGGAGTCGGGTAAGCTCCCCACGAAGACGACCATAACAGCACAATATGCTGCCGTTGCCGCAAATATTTCATAATTCCTCGTCGACGTCAACCAACAAAGGGCTGACGAGAAGACGACTGTGAAACCGGCAATAATCCACAACCGCGCAGGAACAGGCTGAACGCAGTAGAGAATTCCGATCGGTACAACCAGAGTAACCACTGCGAGTATTGTGGTTAGGGCGCGCGAAAGAGCAATTGTTCTGGAGGGGTTAAGAAGCTTCATTTCCGGATCGTCGGATTTTAAAGATGGCTCCTAACTTGGATGAGAAGTTGGCACATCGCATCCGGTACTGGAAACTCACAAGAAGTCCAAGAAACTAAATATTGTTAGCATACATAATGATGCCATATACATTCTCAAAACGCACCTTGCATATGCTGCACATCACCGACGAGGACGAGCATCTTGCAATAAACTCCTCGAGTCCACCCTTTTCTACCGTCTGTCTTAGTCGTCTGAGGTCACTACAATCTTGGAGAAAAGCCGATTTAGAGTAGGCGATTGGTTTCTTCCCTTCCATCCAGTTTCTAACACTCGTAATTTGCGACTCTTCTGGCTCAGGACGTTCTAAATAAGTCATAAAGGAGTTCAAAAGGGCATCTTACGGCTCAGCATTCAGCAATAGATACATGTACAGTTGACTTACTATAGTCTTTTAACTTCTCTTCGATCTCCCTAAGCAACGCCCAGCGTTCCTAGTCTCCACTACGGTGCCTATTTGTAGTCAAGCGATAGGGATCTGACTGGCCGTCCTTCAGGTCAAGTAGATCAAGGTACTGCTCCAACTGTGCTAGCTCGTCTTGCTTATGAAGCAAAACTCGTGCGTGAAGCCGTAAGAAGCTACGAAACATGGTAAACTCCTTGTCTCCGGCTAGGAAGGCAGATAACGAAGGATACCCGTGAGGAAATGACTCGACTGAGTAACAGACCAGATTAATCGTCGACAGAAGTCTCGATCAAGATGGGACATGATGCTTACTTTTTGGTGGGTTGTTTATGAAACATTGGTGTTGGATATAGGGGGCATGAGCTGCGGCATCTGGCAGAGTCAACGCAGGAACCGACTGGTCCATAGCTGAAGAGGTCTTACTTCTTGATCTATCGACAAACTGTGGAACTTGGGTTACTGGGTTGCTTGCAGGGTTTGTTGTGGTTGACGTTGGCGGCGTCGTTGTGCCAGTCATGGTTAATCACGTTAACTCGAGATGAAGCGTACAATACAGTGAAGTGATAAACCTGAAGAGAGACAAGTCTGACTGATTCCTTATATTCTGCCCCTCCTAAAGAGGGCCTTAGCTCCATGCCTTGCGTGACTCTTGACCAGGGTCATCATTCTCGTCCTATTGGAGCATGCAACGTGGTTGTGCCCCTCTGTTTGCCTCGCTCTCAGCGAATCAGACTCATATTTTCAACTCAGCACTCGAAGCGACCTTTCGCTTACTGGCGTTGGATGCCTCTGGCCGGTGTCGTGCCTCTTGATCTCATAGGTTGCATTCTGCCAATTGCTTGAGATGATGACATATGGACCCGATGGCTGTCGCTGGCCAGGGATAGCGACGTAGACGACTTCGCCGACTTGGTAGAGAGGTTCGCGAGGGAACTTCAGTTAGTCAGGATAGATTTCCTTGGCTTTATCTGGACCGGTCTTGTTACTTACATCGGCTTGTTTTGCGTATTTCTTGACTCGTGAACGAAAACGTGGCTGAGAGGGATCTCTGGGAAGCTGAGAGAGTAGTCAGTAGTTAGAATTGTCGTAGGAGTGTATCCTTTGGTTACCTCTTCTTCGTCGGAAGAGCTGTACTCGACTTGGGTTCGTGCACGATCGTTCTCAGTGTCCGCCATCTTATTCGCCTGTAGGGGCCTAGCAACTCAGACTGAGGGACTTGGTCTCCAAGATAGGAGCTGAGCTATATATCAGCACGAGAGGGGAGGGTAGTAATCATATGTGTTCCACGACATGGGAGATAAGTTTATCCGTCAATCATACGATGTCAGGCTTTCCGCCTGGCCAAGACTTTCTTGTCAGCATAAGCAAAACGAGCAGCGACATTCTTTTATCCTCTTTGAGCAATATTCAGAATGGGCGACTGCGACATTGTTGAGTCGTTCAAGACCACCCTCGGGCCGGGGCTGCAAAGCTCATATACACAGGTCCATGTTCTCCTCATAGCCTGGGCGGATAACGACCTTGAGGGCGTTAACAAGGAGATTGATGACCTCCGTGAGGTATTTGAACAGGTCTACCAGTACACTGATGTTGTATTCTTCCCCATTCCGGTCAACGGCACACAACGCTCGCGTCTCAATCGAGAAATCACCACATTTATCGATGAAAAGTCACTACCCAACGATTCCCTCATCATCGTATACTACACAGGCCACTGCGGTCCTGACCAATATGGACAGGCTGAGTGGGCGGCTTTCGAGCAGGGAGGCCCGACTGTATCATGGCATGTGGCACAGCAACTCCTCTTCTCAGCTTCTGGCGACGTTCTTCTAATTCTGGATTGTTGTCACGCTTCACTCATCACTCGAGGGTTCAAGGATGGCGACGGGCGATTCGAACTCATTGCGGCGTCGGCGAGGGGTGTAAAAACACCTGTGCCGGGACGGAGATCTTTTACCAGAGCTTTGATCCGGTTACTCCAAGAGCATTCCGAGGAGGGAATTTCGTCCGAGAGCTTGACTTCCAAGTTAAGAGAAGACCCGAAGATAACAGGCAAGACGAAGAGCATAGTTTATGTCAGAAGAAATACTAACATCCCAGAATAGAAACTCCTGTCTTTCACGATTTTGCACGCAAATCACCTACCAAAATTCTTCTCCGACGCCTGCAATCCGAAGACGACGGGGCAGGATTCGTTCAAAAGCCTTCCGGATATGTCCTCTTCCAAGCATCGCTTTCGGACGACGTCACTGGACTGCAGATTGCCAAATGGCTCAAGACAGCCCCTCCTAGCAATGTCACAGCAGTCAGTATTGAAGCCATCGTCAGTCGTGCACGTCATATGCAAAGTGCTCTCAAAGATAGAGCTTTCCCATCCGGCTCAGTATTTGAGCAGCTGTCTAAGCCTGCCAGGGACGAGATCGTCCGTAGCATTCGTGGCTTAAATACAATCATGGCCACTACGGCAGAATACGCAAAAGAAGATAATGGTGGTGATAAGGCTGAAACTATCCAGAAGTCCCTGGCAGAGATTCAGGAAAGGGTTTCTACAGTGACCACCGCTGTGGAAACACCCTTGCTACTCGATACCAACAGCGGCAGAGGCACGGCATCAGAACAACATGTCCCCGTTGACGGACTTATGGCTGCTACGGAAGTCGATGCCGCCCTTCTTCTGCGCCAAGCTATCCTGAAGGAAGGGCCGACTCTTTACACTTCCGAAATCGACCGTGACAAGATTTTGCAAAACTCCAAGCGCAGCAGCGCCGCGGACAAGTCATCAAAGCGCTTCAAGCTAGGTACTTTGGACGGCAAGATCGTTATCATGGAGACGTACAGGTATAGAGATGACAGCAATGGCGAGCCACAGCCTCAGACACTGCAGCAAGTGCGCAAGATCACAGGCTTGCTATGCCACCCAAAGCGAAAGGAGTTCCATATACTGCCATGTGCGGGCTTCTTCCGCGATCGTCTTCGGAAAGAGCTTAATATCTTGTTCAAAGTACCGACTACCTTTGCAGATGACGCCAGGGTGGTGACGCTTCGTGAGCTGTACAAGATGCATCGCGTTATTCCCCTTGGCCACCGCATCCACCTCGCCTAGGCTATGGCCACGGCCGTCAAACACTTTCACCGTATTGGTTGGGTGCACAAGAGCATCCGAAGTGACAACTTAGCCTTTACAGCAGTCAGTCAGAGCGCAGAGTCGGGGCTAGATGACGCCGATTCAGCTTCTCCATTTGTCGATCGCTTCAATCTCAGCAAGCCGCTCTTGTTTGGGTTTGAATACTCTCGCGCCGGTGATGAAGCTACGTATTTAGAAGAAGACCACACCCTCGCCAACAACTTATACCGTCACCCCGACCGCTGGGGCCGTCCAGCCGCAAGGTTCGAAAAGAGCCACGATGTCTTTTCGCTCGGCGTAGTACTGCTCGAGATTGCTCTCTGGAAGGAAGCCAGCTCCATTCTAAAATCTTTCCTAGAAGCTAAACCCATTGTTGCTTCTAAAGCACCGAAGGCGTTAATTGCAAAATGCGGGAGAACTCTTGCGCATCAGGTTGGTCAAGTATTTGCGCAGTGCATAGTGACGTGTTTGGAATTTAGGACACGAACACAGGGCATAAGCGAGTATGATGCGCAGAGGTATTTCCAGCGGAATGTTACAGAGCCCATGGGGAAGGCAGTTTCAAAGATATAAGATTTATATTAAGTACTCCATACTATCCGTTTCAATTGACGAATGGCTGGCTATAACGGCAGTTGTTCGACTAGGTTCATAGGAACTCGAGACTTCAGGGCTGTCTGAAGCTCTAAGGCTTTATGCTTTACTAGGGGATTTATTAAACCGAATTAAATGTATTAATTAAATTATCTGTCTTATCTCTCTTAGGTAGTTATTCCTCTTTTATAAGATAAATTACACTAAACTATTTTAAGAGGTTTTTTAGTTATATAACCTTTTTAAATCTATTTTAAGT
>JAJJWO010000683.1:0-17117 GCA_021655895.1 Fusarium sp. NRRL 66739 | reverse complement strand
ATAAATCTTATAGATATTATATATAGTATATAATTGCCTTACTTATAAATAAGATAAGATTACTAATAATTATTTTCTATAACCTATAATAGAATATTAAGGATAAAAACTATATAATATTATTAATACTTTAGGCTATTATATCCTTAAGTAATACCTATATAATTAAGTAGTTAGATTTTAAGCTAATATAGAATAATAGGAATATATATTAGTATATATCTAGAATTAATAAGTAATCTAAAGATAGAATTATTAAAAAATAGATATTATATAATATATTAAAAATACGACCCTAAGTAAAGAATAATTATTATAGTAATAGCAATAAAATATAAAAGGTAACCTAGATAAAGGTAATACCTTAGATATAAAAACCCTATAATAATAGGAATAAATAAAAAGAGATAAGATATAACTTATAGCGGCCTATTAAGATAAGCTTAATAAGGAAAATAGATATCTAGATAATAAGAACTATTATAATAGTAAATATAACCTATAATACCTTATAAAACTAAAAAAAGATAATAACTTATTACACTAATAAAGCTATAGATAAGTAAAGCTATATAAAAGGGGCATAAGGAACCCTTAAAAGCTTTATAAATAACTAGAACTAATAGTCTAAAAGACTACTTAAAATTAAAAGTATAAATTAAGGGAATATAGTTAACTGCTTTAGTAGATAATAGAGCTATTATTAATATAATTAACCTTTATATAGTTAATAAGTTAAAGCTACTATAGAAGAATAAGACCTATCTTTACCTAATAAAAAACTTAAAAGGAGAACTATTTGCCTATAAAGGAGAATAAATCACCTAAGAGATTAATTACTTAAAGGTATTCGTTGGTATAACGGGATAGGTTTCTAAGAGATAAACTAGTCTATACTAGGTTTATATTAGCAGATTATATAGTGCATAATGCTAAGCGGTTATAAGGTGTTATATCTCTTAATAGTTAATAATATAGGTAAGGCTTATTAAGGTAAAGAAGTTATATTAATAGCTGGTAAGCTAGAGTCTATAAAAGTGTAATAAATATATTCTATATATTAAAGGTAATCTAGGAGGATTATTAAGGCTATTGGATTATAGTGATCCTGGATTACGGTAGCTCCTGGAGCGTTGTGATCCTTTCTGCGAGGTGATCTAGCTATAATTAGTCTATAGCCGTTTAAGGGGCTGATATCCTGTATAAGTTTTTGTGGGGCATATATGACATAACCGCTAGGGTCGTAACAGTCGGAATATAACAGTAAAACATTAACCTTAATATTATCCTTATACTAAGATTTAACCTAATATTAAGATATCTATGGCTTTAATACTATAACCCTTATATTAATTAGAGAACCGGCCAGATTAATAATCTTATTAATTACTTTAATAATAAGTTAACTAATTTTAAAAACGATAGACTAAGATCTTAAACTTTAACTAATATAATTACTTTAAATATAATGATTTATAATTCTCTCGCTGGCGTTTTAAGGCCTCTGGTGAGAAGTGTGGTATTGCAGCCCCTTAAAGCTCCGCTTGCGTCGCGGCTGAATGCCTTCGCCAAGTCAGCCTACCAAGGTCAGCTTCATGGTCTACCATAAGATACCAGAGGGTAACAGGACGCGACAGATGCGCCTCTAACTGTCGAAGCCAACTCGGCACACTTCTCAAAGTTCATACAACACCTGGCCTTCGATGATGGTCAATGACCCAAAAAAGCTCCTCAGCTCGAGTCTTTGCCGTTCAAGAATAAATCTCCTCCAATGATATCTGACTACAACCTGGGTCTGATCAATAGCCGACATGTCCGTACACGCGTACTCATACATGAAGGGATCTCTGTGAAACAACACGCTCACCCCAGCTTCATGCTCGCACTCATCGTTGTCGTTACATCTGTTCTCTTCATATGTGTTCTCAACGACGGAGTGACCGTTTCTGGTGAATCGTCCCGTTCACTGGCATGAGTCCTACTATCTATATAATTCTTTGGACCTTTAAAGTAAGGAGCCTGCCTCAGCAATAACAAAAGACACAGTGCATGAGTCTACACTGATCCCACCTCTCGTCCAGCGCGCATTATGCAACGTGCTCTCAAAGCCGGCGGCCATACCGTTTATACATCTGGCGCCATGTGTGTGGCGAGAGGCCGTAAAGTGGTCTTTGATGGTAAGTAAGCGAAGAGAGCGAGGAGATGATGGAAAGTTGCCCATGGCTCCTGTGGCACGACCTGGCTGAAGTAATGGCATCTTGAAGAACTTGGTTCTGGTTGGTTATCGCGGAGATGGCTGATGGCGAAATTCATTACGGAAGATTGCCCGGGGAGCCTCACCTATTTAAGAAAGCAAGATTGAAGGGACTCTACCATAGCGGAGATGATGTGATTAGCAGCCACATTGCACCGAACCGAGCATGACGATGAGGGTCGAAAGAGCCTTGTATTTCGGTCACACAGATTGGCCATAAAAGAGGGTACAGCAGGTTTCAAGAAGCCATTCATTCAATCCACGATATACTACATGAAGACATAACCGGACGGACAAACCGCTTATGAACCAGCCAGTACTGCCACGTTATCACAGTAGCATATTTACCAAGGGCGGCCTAGCCAAGAATTCAACACAAGGCCCTGCCTTAAGGCCTGCGCTTCTTCTTCAGATGAGCCTGTTCCAGGGAGATCGCCTCAGCAACTTCAATAATCGTTGTCTCAGGGGGTTTTGGGTGACGAGCTGCAATTTCCGGATAGGAGAGTCGTTCAGCCATGCCTACTTCCAACTTGACAGTTGAACGCGAGACAGTGTCACCATCTGGATCTTGAACTCCTGTGGATTTTGATGACGAAGCCTGTAACGCCGATCGTGCGTTCTTGAGAAGTCTGGGCTTGGACTTGGGCTTTTTCGCGGGTTTCAGAGTCCTGGAAGCCGTGATCTCATGACTGAGCATGACATCGATCTCATGAATTTTAGGAATTAGTTCATGATTCTCTGGAAGAACTGCAAGAGTACGCCGGTGGCTGTAAATCGTCTCCTGTAGCTGTTTGCGAAAGATGCCTTTCTTGTCCGCTTCTTGCATCTTGACTAACGGATAGAAGTGGATGGATCTTGTCGTAGAAAGATAGTGCAACGTATGTTTGGGATTGGGGCGAAGATAGCACTATGCTAGTGTTAGTGTTGTTGTGTAAGGGTCTGAAATGATTATCTGTTGCTGCCGGCGACAAGAAAAAAAGTAGCATGATTATGTCAGAGGTGAAGACATAATGAGTTAAGTATCAAGAAGATTCAGGTATCGCTTTAATAGGCATCATACCTCAATATTCAATCACCTCCGAGGAAACATCATTTAAAGTACTTTGTTGGGAAGCTGCGAGATCTTGGTTTTGAGAGCCGCTGGGCATGCGGTTCCAACAAAGATACAAAGACAACGTGAATAGAGTCATCGTGAGTAAGAACAGCACAGAATTTATCTTGCTTCCGTCCTTTGTGATCACTGGTTCCGTAGCTGGCTGCTTTTGCACACTCGCGCATGAGTGAAGGTGACGGGTCGATGAAGCACGATGCGTCTTAATAGATGGAGACAAGTTACGATACCCTCCATTGTGTAAAGGAGGACGTAACTATTGGAAACGAATCTCTGGTTTGAGAACAAAGCAAATTTCGGATAAGGACGCGTCATGAAATTCACGTTGGAAATTCATCAAGATTTCAATGTCAAGCCTCATGGCAACATTCAACAAATCAGCAACTGGGATTTGTCATTGACGAATGACAAGGACTTCAGCCTAGAAATGATGGAAATTAACTTATATCCTCAATATTACTGCTCATTGATGCTATGGCGACTGTGTATGGTCTTGGGGTCGAAGGTGGCTAAGGCCAAGGTGAATAGGAAGTTAGGATGTCATTTATTCATCCCGTCCCCCGCAGCCTTTGACGTGGGAGCTGGATGCCGCCGCAGGTAGGATAAAGGCCAGGGAATTCTTATGGCTGAGACTACGAAGATGCCAAGAGATGGACGCCACGACTTTTCCCAACTCCAGAGCCAACTGGGTCATAGTTTGCCAACCATACTTGAATTTGAGCCTAGTAAATAATGATACGGTGCGCCATGGGCTCAGATTGCGATCGTACGTGCCCTACATGGGTGTTGCCTAACAGTAATCCAGGAACTTGCTATCCTCTTGGTCTCACTCACGACTAAACGGGCGCGAGTGTTTTGAGAGTTTGGGGAAAATATGGTGTAAGGTTGTGAGTAACCTGGATAGGCGATACGGCTGCAACCAACAGCTTGCGCTTGTCCATCACTTTGTTTCACATGATCTCGATATGATGGATATTATGGGCGTATGGCGGTCGCTAAAATTGCTAGCTGGGCTGAATCGGCCACCGGCTGTGTCGGTCAAGGTGGAGTTTTCAGCATATTGGCAAGGCAGCTGGACCTTTAGACTGTCGAGTTACAACGCGTGCCCAAAACAACCATGCTGGTGGATATTCAGAGGGACACGCTGGTCATATGATATCTTGCAGGTTACATAAACAATTAGCCAGCCTCAAGACTTGGTCTCGGTCATTACTAACAATGAATTATGCATTCCTGGGTTCCACCATCTTGATCCGTCACCTTACCATTGTCTTCCATACAACCAACTCTATGACCTATGCGTGGTCTACCAGCCCAGGACAAACCATACTAATTATCTAGCGTGGAAAGATACAGATGCTGAATTGATGAAAAGAAAAGTAAGAACTCACTTTAGTAGCTATGAGGATGGCCTTGGTGAAACCTTTGAACATACTGACTTTGGGGCGGATTTGGTATGGTAGGAGGATGGGGGAGGCATAGCTTTGAGTCAAACGTCTTTTAGTTCATCCTGTCGTTACCAGGAAGACCAATCGTGACACTATATATACTGGCGATGTCACGGCCAAGCTAAACGCCGTCGGGCTACAAGGCGACCACGACCACGACGCCGAGGCTCGGATGGCCTTGATTTACTCATAAAGCGGCGACAAAAGTTCTGTTCTGGTCGTGAGGCCCTTGACTACCTTTGAAATTGATCAAAAATAGATTCAAAACATGAGCTTTATCTTGTGGTGGACGAGTTGGTGCGTTGTAGAGCTATGTTTCCAGGGAAGCAGGAAAGAGAAGCATCTCAATTTATCTCGGCGTTATTACCGTCGTTAACATGACTTGTTAAACAAGGTGCTTGACTGGGATAGACTAGAATATCGTGGCTAGATCAATTGGTGGTGGGAACTGGCTTGTACAGAGTCAGCGTAATGTGCCACGAAGCTGAGAACTGCGCACTTACAAATTGGGAAATTAACGTCATAAAGTAGCATATAGTGACTTGTCTTTAAAGTCATCTTATTATTAACTATATGTAGGTCGCGAATTGCGAATAAGAGGAAAGCCTAGACAAGCTTATCCTACCGGCCGTCAAATTAGCTTCCTTCACTAGAACCTTCGCAATGGAAACTGTTCCGTACTCTTTATTGTAAATGCGATGTGTCTTGATATGAACTGTACACTAAGTCTCAGCGTCGTTTGTACAACACCAACCACCCGTCAACCTCAATGCAACCTAAACCACTTGAACACCTTTCTCTCCACCTTATCTGGATAACCATTACTTCTTTCACTTTCTCCCTCTTATGATCTATATCGGATTTTTCCAATACTCAAACAGTTGATATCAACCTTTCCATCGCCGTGTCTTACAGAATTATCATAAGGACCGTAAACCAGCGACTTCCGTCGACAAAAGATCTTGGTCCACAGCGGATATGCTCTACTTCATGTCTTCCGGACATAACCCTACGACTAAAGGTGATGTAATGAAGATATCCTCAAGCTTAAAGGAATAACTCTAGAAATCTCCATATCGTTCCCATCAGATCTCATATTGATATTTGACCACCCAAGATTTGCTGGACGTGAACACTTAGACTCTATCCTCTCTCCGCTTCACGGCAATGGACATGTCTTGTCAATTTAGCCACCAGGTCCACGAGAGCCTCTCACAATGGGGCTTCCATACTGCTGGACTCGATCAGTTGACTGCGACACCATTTTACTACACTGCTGATAATTGCTCATGTCTAGCCCAACTAGTCCCTCCCATCTCCTCTCCACAGAAGACTGTCCCTACTGAATCAGCGGCCATCAAGACATTCAACTCCTCGCCAAAGTGACAGAAGATACTAAACCCATTATCGTCGACGAAGTTTATGTCCAATGGGCAAACAAAAGCGCTCTGTTCACCTTTTGGCTCCACCATCCGTCACGCGAAACGGTAATCCGGCTCCCTGGCCTGATTACAGGATAAACCGCACTTCTCAGGTTCCTTTATCCTATATTTTTCCAGTTGGGCTAATGATTATTATCTCAAGGGGCTGCAAGGTTGATGTGTATCCTTTCTTCTTGATAGAGGTATGTTAGATAGGTCTCGCGGGGTATAGTGCTTAATAGTAATTAAGAGTCTAGCTCGGTGTATTGCTGTTTATGATTCTGTGCTCTAACACTACATGTCTTATTCCCAATCGGAATTAATAATAGTCACCAACATCTAACCCAAAAGTCTCTCTTCGCGTACTTATCAATCCTATGCTGTTATTACTTCCCGTCCATGGCAACTCTTTTCTCAACCCAGTCAAGCTCGCTTTGCGCTTCCTTCAGCAGCCCTCGGTCGTAGCAAGCTTCGCCTCTGCTGTCTTTGCACGTTGGCGATAATGCCATGACTTGTCTTGTTTCCCTTTCGTGTGCTTCTTTGTTCGTTCAGAAATACCTCTGCTCCCTTCTTTTGGCTCCCTTGGTTGGCCGACCAGGGCGCCTTGTTCTTCTGTTTTATACTTTCACGATCTGATTCAATAACCAATTCATCTTCCCAGGAATGACCACAGGAACCTCTTGTTTTCTCGACCCCTCACTGCAATAGCTCATCGGCCTTTCTCTAGATCAGTGTGGGCTACTTACTCTTGTTAGGTAGAGCTATTGACTTGCTCTGTTGCTTCTTAAGGTGTCCCTCAAGATCCTTGTTTTTGCTTGAGCAGATGCTTAAGTCTGTCTTCCAAATCCAGATTGCGGACCCGAAGATGACTGTCTTTTCTCAGCTTGTAGTTGATGTTTGATGCCGCTTTAAGCTTGTCTATTTTCTCTCTGGGGCGGCGATCGGAAAACTTGTAAGAGCTTCGTTTCAACTCGTGAGCATCTTCGACATGGTCGAGACTGGCGAATTAATTGGGTCTTTTGAGACTTGTGTAATGCTGAGAATTAAATGTAGATTGAGATTTTAGTTGACCTGGTCCATGAGTCTTCATACTTGGCTCAGAAATGGGTACATAGCCCTTGGCTGTTGACGCAGTCACCAGGTCCATGACTGATGTCTTCTCACTCTGGCATGACGTTGCTTACACGACAGAATCTAGACTGTACTTGAGAGTCATGGCCCTGTCGGGACCTGGACCTGCCCATCGATCTTCTGCCGGAACACAATTGCTTTCGCATATCTGAGGCAGTATGTCCTTACCTCACGAGTTGACAGGCATAGTTGATAGTTTTATGGGTGCATATTGTCTGGCTCAAGGGTTTATGGCGATAATTAATACCTATATTTTCTTTTTGCAGGAGTTTGTGAATCGATATACTATTAAGCCTTTATTCTTTATTGGGCCTGTGTTGAAAAAGGTATATTTGCAACCCTTTCAGTAATGTCATGAACAAGCCTTTGACTATTCTTTCAATTCTTTATTATTTTCGTATCTGCTTAGACCATGTTGTGTTTGCTTATCTATCTCGTTGAGCATGCTTATACGCAAGTCATCTACTCGGCGTGACCCAGGCTTGTCGCTTCAACAGGGCCATGGCTCCTACCAAGCAGCTTTTTTAATTGTCAGTAACCCATTTTATGTCGTTAAAATCGAGCACGATGAAAGAGCCGGTCACACGACGGTAAATCAAATGCCTTGAATGTAGTTCATTGGCCGGTTTCATGGCGCCACTAGGAGGTCAATAGTGGCGATAAAGAATAGCAGATCAGGAATCACTCCACGCATAGTTTGACTCGATAGTGCATTACTATACACAGACATCTAGAACCAGGTCTTTCGTATCACTGAACGGTGGCGTGGTAACCATAGGTGATGACCGACGACGATATATGGAGGGTAGGGCATCAAACAAGAAGCATCATTATCCTTTCAAGTCCTATCAGCTTGACTGTAATGCCTACCATCTCAGCGCCGTGCATCCAGTAGTTGCGATATCCTAGAGGTGTCTTGGCTAAACTGAGTCGCGCCATAGAATCTAGGTAGCTATCGAAACGATAGATGTGGCGCGAGGGTACGGAGAAGACATTCTTGTTGGTAGTTTTCTTTAACAAAGGGCGCCTTGTTAGTTCTTTTATGAGACTAGTTGTTTAGGTCTCCTCACAAGTAATAGTGATAGGTTCAGCTTTCCGAGCCAAGCCTTTATTATCCTTTCTTTCTCCTAGCCTCCTGCTTGCTACGAAAGGTTTTGGTGTTGCTCAAAGGCGAGGTTGGGCTGATAGTTCCACAGTACTTGTAGGCGCATCTCAAAACGCTACCTGGGTCCTCGCTGCCGGCGGTAGTGTAAGACTCACCCTCATAACTAATGCACGACTTGGTCAAAGTGGTGTTCTTAGTCCAATCAACAAGCTTCTCTGGACAAGTTTTGCCAGTTGCTATCGTACACATAAATAGTGGATGGCCTTTTCTCTTATCAAACCCGTTGTCTGTTGTGACTTGATAGGCACATTCAAGCTGCTGATTGCCGCGAGTTTGGTTGAGTAAATCTCGAACGTCGGTGTTTACTTTTTGTGAGTGAGCGATAAGTTGTTGACTCGCCTCTTCGTCCAATGCTATATGAAATATTTCACTTCCTTATGGGACATGCTCCCTGTCGAGTATGGTGCACACTACTGCCGTTCCCCGTGCCTTTGGGTTATTGCCAACATGCCACACCCACTTTGCAGTGAATAGCCTCTATCAACTCTGTATTAACGCCTTTCCTTAATAGCCGCAATATTCCAAAACTTACTCGAGCCTTCTCTTTCTCCACATATACTATCCCTAAAGTAAACATAATCGAAAGACAACGACGAACTACGCTTCTTATGACAACTTGAAAGTACAATGAGTCGGTGCCTGATGCGTTTACATCACATTCGAGCAATTCGTGAGCGCCTCGCCTACCCGCGGGCCATACACACTAGTAAGTTCATGGATTTGCCCAAACAGACTTGCCTTACCACTCTGTCTCTGCTGTTCCTACGTCAAGTTTAATCACCAACTGGGTTGCCCACTGTCTTGACACGAGTCTAACATATTCAGAGCGGAATCAAGAAATAACCTGCCCTCGATTACGCATGTCACCACATGTATGTCAGAGTGCCCACCCTTCTACGGCTTCAATTGCACAGTACTGTAATGGCAGACATTATGACGAATGGAATTAATGATAGAATAAGGGCAGAACAAGGGCTAAGAGTAAATGCACGGAAGTTTATCCGCCCAATGAATCTGTCGCCAAATTCATCTCCTGGCACATTTTCCCACTCCACGCCCATTTATAACCAGCCCATACTATGCGGTTGAAGACGTGATCCAGTGTACTTCTTCTTGAGAGATTCCAAGCAGTAGCCAGTTTACAGAGAACTTTCCGGTAGCAAGACTTCGATCAGAAATCGTCGTCTCAAGCATATGACATACCGGGCTTCTATCCACAAGCAAAACGCTGAGTCGTGTCGGCAAGATCAGCCATCTCTTCGACCAGATCTTTGAACTCTTCTTCCCGACTCTTGATCTCAGCCACCAATTTGTCCTACTTGTCGACCAACAAGCCCGCAAATGAATCCATAAGTTCACGCACATCTTTGGTAGTGGTTTTACTTCGCGAGTTAAAGTTCGTTCGTCTGCTGGCAAAGAAGCCGTCGTGCAATATACGCACTCGGGCTTGGATTATCAATGTTATCGATGACATTGAGGAAGTAGTTGACATGTTCGCGCTGGTCCTGGATCTCGGCCCTAATGAGAAATCCCTGATCGTAGGACCCAATCTCTTTGGCTATGGTCCGCCCCCTTCTACTCTCTTATATGGGTGTTGTTTTTTAGTCGTTCTGAATTATTTTCACCTCTGCCTATGGCGAAGATGTTGATCATAGCGACCATGCGAGAGGCGCTCGTACGCTTCATATTTGGCACGTCGTCCAAGCTTTGGCGGAGGTCTCCAGAAGCCGAGTTCTGCGTCACGGCCTCCATAAACACCTCAGTTGCTTGATGCAAGTTTGTTTCAGTGTATTCAATATATATCGGTATTCGAAACAGCGCTTATGAGGGTGGCAGTCTCGAAGCATCTCCAGTCTGCGATCACCTGAACCGGTGGTCACCCGCTCGAAAACGAATAGAATGTGTCCCGAGAAGTTCATAACTGGAGGCTTCGGGTCACAGGTGGCGAACGACTGTGGTTCTACTAAAACTAAAGTAATGAAGGCGTGAATTATTGGGAAATTGAAAGGTCTTCACCAAGAGAGACTTGGATAAGCATGTAGACACGTTAATAGCAGCAGGTGGTGGTCTCAATGGGAATATAGATTACCATCCATTGGGGTACAGAGGAAGATAAACGAACATTGGCCGTGTCCACATCAGTAAAAGCTCTCTCCGCAATGACTGTATTTCCGTTGTGTAAATTCCACGCCGTCAATGACTGTTTCTATCTAGTCTTCCAGCCGTTCTTAGCTGCTCGAGATGAAGGGTCAGAAATATTAGCAATGATTAGTAGTTCAGTACTTGATTCACTCGTCAGCGATATGGGCGACTAGCCAGAGTGGGTTAGTTTATATGCCATAAGAGTAAAGCCAATGAATCATCGGGCAATAACATGACTTGGAGCCAGTGAGAGGATGGTATAAGCGGCCGCGAGAGAATAGAAGGGCCTGATAAACAAGTTCCTCGAAGCAAAACCCTCGGTATCAAAGGACACGTTGCTCCATAGGTCCGCTCTCGCTTCGATCGTAGGCACTATAACATCCATTCGTGCCGGCTGAGAGCGGCAGAAGCGAGCATTGGTCTTCCATTGTAATGGTATTTTGCTGTTCGGTCAGGCAACACCCAAGCGCCCAGCAGGGACCGAACTCTGTAACAGCTCAGAGGTATATCATCGTAGGTGACACTCAGGACTCTTCAGGTTCAGCTACTTGCCGTTGTGAAACCATAGGATGTGCCAGGCCGGGATCTTTGAGTCTCGGTCGACCCTGCGCTTTTCCTTAATAGCAAGTAACTAATAAGAGATTTTGTTGGTTGGTTGGCGGAATGAGCAGCGTGTGCCACTGCCGTTCAGATCCTCCAAATCTATGGCCACGGCCATTCGAAGTTTCATGTTGATATATAGACCGCCAGATTCAAAGGTGAAATATTCTAGTAATTGTGTAAACATCTCTTACTCTTACAGTTAGAGACAATGTCTGTATGCAAGAGAATCGATTTTCTTTTAACCGGAGTCTGCTAAACTGAGGTCACGCACTCCATCAGCTCGCAACTATAGTCCCTACTAACACCCTGTGAAGTCCCTCTCTATGATAGCCTCGGCTAGTATATTTGAGACCTTTGCAGTAATCAGGAACAAGTTTCTGTAGTCATATTTATTCAGCACATATTGTCAGCCGCCCCCACGATTCATGGATATTCATTGCCTAGAAGACATCCATGTGTAACAGTGTAGCGGTCTGCTTCATATTGTTCCCTTTACCACTGAACTGCCCTCTAGAAAAGTACAAATCAGGTCCTAAAAGCTGTATTTGTGTATCTGACGAGATCTGAGCCCATCCTATCACTCTGGTACTGAACTTCATATGAATTAAATTACAATCTTATGACTTTATGACGATAAACATCGTTGGGGCAAGGGCCTTTGCTATGGTTGGGTCGCTTGTCTTCAGCTAGTTCTGGTTGATGAAAAAGGCAAGGCGATAAAAATAAAGCAAGACATGGTCTCTCAGTATCATGTCATTCTTATCTTGGTTCTTGTGCGTCTTCGCTAGTTAGGCCAGGCACGTTAGGTACTGTAGGTTAAGCAGCCATGTCCCAGTAGCACTAGCTAGGTATGTACCATACTTTATGAGCACATGGCATGAAGGGATAATGCGTTTCTATGGTATTCTGTACGAACAGTCTATTGTTCTTCAATTTGCACAACATGGCTCTATCAGGCAATATTTCCGCCGAAGCTCAAAGTAGATAGAGCGGCAGGTAATGGGGTGTGCTTATGACCGCTAATACCTTCCTGTCGCTTAGTCCTATCCATGGCAGGATCAGTAGAACATGGAGTTGTTTGAAGACTAGTATTGTGATATATTTCTTCACATGTTGATCATCAGAATTTATATCGCACTGCCCTCTCTTCTTTGTTTCATGATCCAACCTTTGTAATTGTCTGCTGAGTCTCTTCCTCACTATGTCCACTAATGTTCCGATGTTCGACATGGACAGCCAGAAATAGCAGATGCTTAGGAAAGACATGTCCAGTCCAACGGCCACTTACATGCAGTCCTGTAACTGATCTACCTGGTAGCAGAAGACTCATGCCAACGCCCATCTTTATGACCAAAAACGGTGACTTTGTCACGAAGCTGTTCACCGATTTCTCATATCTGGATCGAGCCCTCCAACCACGTTTGCATAACCATAGTGAACAGTTGACGTGTCTCACCAACTACAATATAGAGAGAATGATTACTCCGTTGGGAAGAATTGGAATCCTCTTTACTCGCTTAAAGAGCACGTCATCTCTACAACCAGAAGATCGTGGAGACTGAGAAGGAGTGCGAGAGGCTTGAAAAAGAGCAATACTTGGACGAACAGAAGCTACGCTCACAGCGCCGTCGCCATCATAGATTGAGTGTGGTGATAGTACACTGGGAGACCATTCAGGAATGACTCAAAGACCTTCTTAAGCACGTTAACTTGAACAAGGTGCTTGCCGAAAAATACATACTGGCAAAAGGCTTGTGGTCCAGCGGAAACAACTATACCTTGTACCACAGTTGTCAAGATCGTTGAGATAGTTCAGGCGACAACAAACCCAATATCTATGCAAACGAAAGGGAATTGTCAAGAATGCACGCATGTGGCTTTCTGCGGTAGAGGATCGGCACAGTCCTCAGTAGCCTTGACCCAGCGGCGTGCTCCAGCTACACGCAGCTTGATATGCGCGGTTTGGTTGGCGATGGACCATATTCACACTAGGTTGAATGTTTCGTGCAGCAGTTCGTAAGTGTATTGAAGGCAGGAGGATTTGAAGCGCCCCTTCTATAGGCTTTTCCTTGGCCAGGTTATTTAACATAAGCCACACCCTCGGCAGAGACCATAGCCAGATATCGAACCAAGTGCGGGTTGTAACATGTACGTGGTATAGAGAAAGACCTGTTAGTTACTTTATCCGACACTTTACCTGTCATTCCTCAGAACATATACTTGATGCTTTACTATTCCTCGGTAGGCGCTAAAGCTAATACAATATTATGATAGCCGGGTTGATCTATAGCAATCTTCTATATCCCTTAATTGGTCATTAGAAAGATAGACTATCACACAATGAGCCTCCTAATCTAGGTATGGATGGGAATGGTTCTCTTGGGGTGTTCACGGCAAGCCCTGATATCCTATTGAGTCGCAGATAAGTATTGCCACTTATGGAGAATCTCTATGAACCCATTGAAACCTCGAATCTTGATAGCGTTTACTACTATGATGGATTTATAGCACACTTTGCTGTTTTGAATAGCCTTGCCAATTAATTGTTTTCACTATAGCGACTTATGTAGCAATCAATGACAACTTGGACTCTGGTCTTATCACAGAACCTCGGAATCCACTTACACTTTCTCTGGTACGTTACTTCTCATTATAACCCGGTGTATCTCGTTCTACAACCCATATTGCCGCATCGCCGACTCACCTTCCACCTCGGTACAATCTTATATCGTGTGGCTCCGGCAAACCCAAGAATCACTTTCCTTATGAGAGTCAGTTTATGTTCGCTCAGTATCTTTACTCTCCAACAGGCACAGCTTCCACCTCAGTGGCAGATCTACGAGATTATTGCGCCCCGTAATAATCTAGCGAAGCGCCCAAGCCTCAACTATCTATTTAAACCCGAACACGCCGTACACAATAGATGACGCATCGAGCCTCGTATGGATCATGTGCCCGAAATCTCCAAGTGAGGCTAACCAACATCTTAATATTACTATATGACGATCTGCTCTCTAGACTGGTTGCCATAGAACAGGGGGCAATCGAAAATACGGAAAAGGTAGCTTGTTTCATTGATTCACTCCAGAACGTTTCTGTCGGCCTCCACTGGCATCTTTCAACCCGCCGATCACTATGTATTCCAAATATCAAGCTATGAGAATCTAGTTAGAGCCCGAGCTCGTCTAGATGATTAAGCGGGTTTAGTAAGAGATTATATAATTGAATGGCGAGAGAGGTCGAGAGGCGTTGGGTGGCACTCAGTGCAATACGTATCACGTTGTGACGGGTTCCATAGTACACACATAGCAAATCGCTATGGAGAACGCCACGCTTGGGCAAAGATTAGATTATATACACTACAGTGAAGAGGACACATCAACTATGATTTCATGCTCGATTCAGACTGGTTGTATTATATAAGGCGGAGTTTTGCTATAGTTCAGGATTAGTGTTAAGCGTCTTAACGACGATGGTTATAATACTATTACCTCGATCGATTTTAAGAAGATAGAGAGATATATTTACCTCCTTCCTGCTGCTTTCTATAATTAACATCTTATAATCATACTTCAGATAACGCACACATAAACTTTGTTCCTCGTGCAATATCCCAATTAGCCAACGTCATTACTTAAACCCTCCTTAGGTTGCTACAGCTGAAATTCCAAGCTGTCTAGAAAGATTTCAAGCTCTGATGGTTATTATCATAAGGAAAAGCAAAAGATTGCATTTATAAGCTCCTAGCGTTAGACGTGACAAATCATAGCAAGTTCAGCACTCCAAAAGTTATCCAGTGCGGGAGGCTGCTTTAGGTGCACAGGAGCAATAGCATGCCCCGGCCGTAAGGTTAGTGCATCTCGGTGCTGTTGCCTGACGACGATACCTCTCAAGTCAAGTTATGTCCCAACATATAGATTGGGAGTAAGACAAACACAACGAGCAGTCTCGCAGTAAATTATATTAATTATGCAAGATGTAAATACTAAAGGATTATGCCTATGCTACCTCTATGCCGTGCCCGTTGCCTCAACCCATATTTGTTTATGATGCTTATTATGATGCTTATGATCCAATCTAGCCCAGCCAATACCCAACATGCACCTTTGGTGACGATCGTTTCTGGCCTTTTCGTGGTCCTTGATAGCCTTTTTGTGGGCTGCTTGGGTTGTCTTCCACTGTCGGCGGGCTGCGGCCGTTTCCGCCTCTTTATTCTTTGACTCTGGCCCATCATGTCGTTTAGCCCAAAACAAGATGAGCTTGCGCTTGGTCGATTCAATCTCTTCGTCAAGAGACGTGTGGTCATAGAGGTTTGGCTCCAGAGCTGGAGTGTCTGATGCTTGAGCGGGTGATGGGTCGTCGGGGGCTTGTGGGATGCCGGAGATTGTGGTAGGCGCAGATGAGTTTGAGCCATGGACGTCGTGAGAAGCGTCATCGGTACTGCCGCCTTCCGGGGCCGCATCATCAGGGTGGGTGTGTTCTTGGAATATATCGCTGTGCATCTCGGACAGTGGCGAGCTTTGAGGGGTGTTCTGGGAGTCGATCGGTGTCGTAGCCAAAGCAGCAGCTTTGCGGGTGGCATCGCTGTTACCCTGCTGCGAAGGTGTCTTCTCGATCCGGCCACTCTTGATCTTGCGATCCCGCCTAGGCCTTGCCCAACGGCCCAAACGCTGGGGCGATTGCCGCTGCCGTTCGCTACGGCGGAGGAGCTCTGTCATTTTCCGGTCTGTTGGGAGACGATGTTTCTGTCATGTCTGAGAGTCAACAAACAACAAAAGCTACAGATAAACTGCCCCGATAACTAAGCGACTGTCACACAATTTACCACGCGCAACCATGGCAGCAGATGCACGGCCACAAGTGACAGCACGTGATGAGGCACGCAATAAACACGAAACAATGCATGTGGCTGTGGTGCATTCGATGTTTTATTAGTTCGTCGTCGCAGTTCGGGGACGGGACGTGGCTCGGTTGTTAGTAGCTTGGAGGCAGGCGGGACAGCGATAGTCGGATTGGGCAAAGGACGGTGACGCGATACTAGATTAATTAATCAAGACAATGGAAGTGTGTAGCAAATCTGTAGGCAGATGATGCCTAAACATTGGCAAAAGGACCCCCATGGTGGACAGCAGAGTCCATGTCAGCGTCAGGATTCGTGCCAACTCTTGAGGGCCATAGTCTAGCCCTAGAGCTGAATCTGAGATAGCAATCACTTGATCCCAGCGAGAAGTAAACAGGCAATGGAGGAAGCTGTTCTATGGGAGGCGACTAGTACTCTCAAGCGGCATCAAGGTAAAATGAAAGGGAAGGGAAGGGAAAGGATAGGGAGTGAGACTCGGCGAGGAAAACAAAGGGCGCGTTCTGCGGGGGGGGTCATCATGTGATAGCCATCAACAACCAACAAAGCGACGAAGACCATAACAATGCAAGGAATGTTAGACAAGGGGGCAAATCTAAGCGATGAGAGAAGCGTATTATAGTGTGTCACTCAACGCGTCCCTATCACAGGTAGGAGAAGCGAAAACCAAGTGCCATTGGTCAACATACTGTTGCACAGCAATGTGGCCGAATATCGTGGGAACCAGAACACGACAACACCAACAATTGTGACTACAGTTTCATAAATCTACGACTTTAAGCAAAGAGTATATTAAGAAAGCTTCTGCTTTAAATCCTCCGAAGCTATTATGCATCTCTAATATTATCCACTCTATAGCTGTTATAATATGTTAAAACTCACTCACTCTAAGCTACCCTATTGTATTCAAAGTAATTATATATATATATTATAAACCTTATATTTTTTAACTCTTTACTCTTTAATCTTTATCCTATATTTTAC
>JAJJWO010000682.1:0-33213 GCA_021655895.1 Fusarium sp. NRRL 66739 | reverse complement strand
ATAAGTTATAAAATTAACTAGTTAGTTATATAAATATTTTATATTACTTTACTTAAGTTTAACTTATTTAAAGTATGTTACCAAGTTTATTATATAAAGGCTGACAATTTTAGGATAGGATGAACCAGATTGCTCGGAGTAAAGGCCAAAAGGTCACTCGTGTGAAGATGCATTGCCTGGTTCTGATGACGGCGATCCAACAGTTATTTGCCCACATCTCGAGATATGTACGGGGCTTACCCCATTCCTCCGACAAGTCGAGTTCCGTGGCCAGCCATCTACAAAGCTGGTTGTCAGAACTGGTCCAGCATCATTGGAGATCAAGACAGCTGTTCTTAACAAAGGACGCAGCTTCCAACGTGCCAGATGTTGGCAATATCTTCTTCGGGTCCCATAACGCTATCAACTCCCATGATAAGTACCCCGACGGAGTAACTCCATCTGTCGTACCACTCACCCTAACCGAGAAGGCTGCCCTCCATATTCATGGGAGATAGCTCCAGAAGAGCCCCTTTGTCGAAAAAGCGGTTTTCCAGGCTTTCGTCGACGAGAACAAGCGTATTTTCGACGCAGACATGCAGAGAATAAACGAAGCTTACAGGGGAAGCAGATTGACTAAGACAGTCATCTTCACCACCGGGAGGGCAATTTGCTTAACTGATATCGTCTCCAAAGATCTGCCGGGCAAGATGCCACCAATGCTGGTCCAGTCCTGGGGTCACTCATGGGTTTCCCCTGTTTACAGGGTCGGAACATCTGTCTGGTTATCGACGCACGACTTGGGATCTACTTGGATCTCGATGGCGACAGAAGTTGACCGTGTCAACATGCAGATCGAAGCGAACGTCGACCCCCCTTCAATATGCCGCTGTACAGCAGAGACTGCAGAGGAGATATAGCATCCGTGCACCAGTTATAAGGACGATACGGTCTGCACCGACATGGTTTCCGGGCCTTACAGCCTACCAGTTTGTCCAATGTGTCTGAGGGTGTTTGTCGAGAACGACAGCGACAACACCTTCAAAAGTAATGCGCGCATAGTCGAGCGAGTGACCATCATGAGGACACGAACTATATCAGGAGAGAGGCTGCGGCGACTGTTGAATTGGAATTAGACAGGCCTGCATTCTTTAGGATTATATTATAGTTGAATTTTATAAAACTACTACCAAGGTAAGAAGGGTTTAAAACACTTTATTTATATTTTATTTGTAAATTATTTAAGAATAACATAAAGTAAGTTAAATTGGGCTAAATATAGTATAAAACTATGTACTATTAGTACTAATACTTGCTATACCAGGTAGAGTGATCTTGAGCTTGTTTGTCGAGGAGGCATTATCTCACTCCAATGAATCAATCCAGCAAGATCGATGTGAATAGATGGGATTGAAGACGGAGCGGAATTTTGTTGAATTAATTGACTCGTTCATCAATTCCCAGTTTTTCGATAGGATTAAGTTAGAAATCCAATGGGTACCTACCTATGCGAGGGGGGGTCTAGAGTAGAGCTGTTTTTTAATAGGTTAAAACTATTATTTTAGGAAGGATTAATAATAATAATTAATAGATTTTCTAATAAACAGAGTAATAATAGATAAAACAGAGTTATAATAGACTAATCCTTATATTACCTATAATTTTTAAAATTTCTATATAAAAATCAGAATAACTTATACCTAAGCTTTTATAATAGCCAGACTAAAGAAGGCTAAAAATACTGAAGTCTGCCGACATCCTGACCTAGACCCCCCCGCGCCCTGGGTGTCGGGTTGAGCCACTATCACAGCGTGTAAGCCACATATCCGGTGAAATACTGTCGAGGACCACTGAAGATTGAATGAATATGTTTATATCTAAAGAAATTATAAATGTCAATCTATACCTAGGTTATAAATAATACCCTATCGAGACAATAACTACTTTACAGCCTCTGTATTATCAAGTCACTTGACCTAATTATAACAGGGGACGTGAAGATCCCTCTCTACTAGCACAGCCTCGGGAACTTGTTTACCAATATCACAGAGGGCTCTAGTCTTTCCCTTGAAGAAAAAACTCATCACCGCCCCGAGTACAGCGTCGATGACACTGGCCGCCCTCTTGCCATCCATCTTTCCAAGCACCGCTTCAACCATAACGTCCAGCTCTGGCGGGAAGTCATCCTTGAGTGAGATGAGGAGTGGCAGGTCCCAAAATGTCAAGTGCGTCGTTTCGTTAATGCTAAGCTGCATTTTTGGACCACGGATCTTGCTGATGAAATCGCCAAATGCTGTAGTCTTGTTCTGTGGCTCTGCGCCAACAAGGAAGAATGGTTTGTCAAGGCCAGCCTCTTTAACAGACCCAAACAGCGAACCGTCCAGATCAAGACCTCCGAGGACGCGGTCGTCGTCCAAAGCAACCTGAGCTGATGTTGCACCACCGAGAGAGTGGCCATAGACAAATATCTTGCTCGTGTCGAGTTTACCGTCGATGCTGCGACCCAGCTTTGAAGGCGCTGAGATCTGATCAATGAGAAATGATACATCTTGGCTCCGAACCTGCACCGCTTTGCTATTAGTAGAGTGGAGAGAAGCCCTTGGAACACGGTGATACAGACCTTGACAGCCACTTCTGCCTTTTCATGGTTTGCGTCATCAGGGGATTCTCCAAAAATGACTGTGCCATCTGGAAATTCAACCACAGCTGATTCATACGGATGGTCGATTGTTACAACAACATAGCCTTTGCTGGCGAGCGACTGAGCCTGGGCAGACGACAACAGCCTCGAACCACTGAAGCCGGGAGAAAAGATGACAACGGGAAGTCGTGGCTGTTTCCTCCGAGGTGCTTTACAAAACTCGAGTTCGAACCCTTGGAAGATGTTGTCAGGAAGTCCCATGGCACTAGCGAGCTTATCGTAAACCCCGGCAGTGGTGGGTGGAAGATAGTCTATCTTTTCCTTCTCGCATTTCTTTGGGTCGACGGAAACAGGGACAAAGAAGGATGTCAAGATTCGCCGCTTATGTTGACTATCTGCCGGAGCGTACGGGTCCCATCGAGACTCATCTGTCAGGTCCACGACGTGGTGTGATACCGGCCAGGGCCCCGATGGTCCCGATACGACGATGGCGTGCGCTGTAGCTGAGAGCGAGAGCAAGAGTGAAAGTGACAGCATGGTTGATGGATATGTTGGAGCTTGTGGTTGTTCTGATGTTGTGAAGAGATTTGGAAGGAAACTGTTTGTAATTAAATGCAAGAGCTGAGATGAATCATAATGATTACGATCCGGATTTAACAAGGACAAGTCCCCCTGAACCAATCCTACACAAATCCTCTGAGGGGTTCCCACGGCTTGGCGTAAGACAAGACATCGGCAGCTTACTAGTGCTTACTGTAATCTCTCTTGAGGGCAAAGGATTCTCGTATAAGTTTGCGCGCCAGTCATGTCTAGGTAGCACGTAGTATGCCGAGGTGCACAGCCCGAGGACGTATTTTCTGTCACCTGAGAGAATCTCTCCTGAGAAGTCTGGGCTTCATCTAGGAGGAGACTAGAAAAGACAAGTTGTCGATATGACCGCAAACAAGGAAGCTGGGCCGATTGCGCGACTCATCAGGTCGTTCACTAGAAATACTTCCATGTCTTCTCTGGTCCACCTCAAGGCATGGCGGAAGAGAGAAAGGCCCAAGCCTGGAGCTCCGGTAGTTGCACGCGCCTATTTTTTTTTCTGCTGTATGAGAAACATTCGTTCTCCAAATAGACAAGCCATGCGGTAACAATCCAGATCCAATTACTCAAGATACAATCTTGTCTCTTTACATAGTAAGCTGTTCTTCCACCAGGTGCCAGCTAATCTTGGAGACATGCAGATGAATAAGCATGATTTGACTATATACGTACCTGTATGAGCACTCTTCCCGTTCTAGGCAAATAGTTCTTACCCGATCCAGCATCTCTCCAATCGCCTCTGACAAATCCATGCTTAGAAATGTCAATGACACCATACCACAACACCAGCATCGACTAGATATAAATAATTCCACTATCTCGATTATACGGTCTGTAAACAAGAGTCCTTTCAGCTCAAACTCACACAAACACAATACAATGGCCCCCATTCGCATCGCCATCGTCGGCCTCTCCTCCACAGCCAAAACAGGCTGGGCCGCCAAGGCTCATCTCCCATATCTCCTCTCACCCCACGGCCGCACAAGGTATCAGATCGTAGCCCTTCTCAACAGCAGCGTCGAAGCTGCTCGCAAGGCTATTGCTCTCTACGATCTACCAGCCGAGACAAAAGCCTACGGCACACCTGAGGACCTAGCCGCAGACAAAGACGTTGATCTTGTACTTGTCTCTACTCGTGTTGATGTCCATCACTCAACTGCTCTTCCCATCGTCAAGACCGGCAAGTCGGTTTATGTCGAGTGGCCGCTGGCTCAAGATGTTGATCACGCCCGGGAACTCGCAGCTCTGGCCAGAGAAAGTGGTGCTCGTACAATCGTTGGTCTCCAGGGCCGTACTTCACCGCCTATTGCCAAAGTTCGTGAGCTTGTTAGAGGCGGTCGCATTGGCAAAATCCTCAGTAGCGAGCTGTATGCTTCTGGAGGAACCAACGATCGCGAGATTCTGCTGAAGAGTATCAAGTACTTTACTGAACGATCTGTCGGAGGGAATTTCCTCACCATTGGCTTTGGACACCGTGAGTTACTACAGTCAATGGCGAGAAACCATTCGCTAATGACATAGCTAGTCTTTGATCAGTATCAGTACACCGTTGGAGACGTCACCAATCTAAAGAGCCGACTGCATATACAACGACCAAACGTCAGAATCCGCGATCCGGCCACAAACGAGATTGTAGAAACTGTTACTTCAGAGCTACCAGACATTGCGTTCGTCACAGGAACCCTCGAAGAATCAGCCATCGCACAAAAGGGTGCCAGCGTACTCATGCGCCTCCGCCGCGGCCAGCATTTCCCAGGCGACCCTGACCTGACCATATCTATCCACGGTGAAAGGGGCGAGATTAGACTCACATCAAGGGCCGGTATCTTTCTACATGCAAGCGCTTACTCTGACCCTGTCACGATTCAGGTCCATGACTTTGAGACCGACAAGGTTGAGGAGGTTGGCTTCGAGTGGGAGGATTGGCTCCAGGAGATTCCGGTTATCTCAAGGAGCATTGCGGCTGTTTACAATAAGGTTGCCGAGGGTGGTGCAGAGGGCCTGGTGTCGTTTGATGAAGCTCTATTCAGACACGAGCAGCTTCAAGGACTGCTTGAAGAATGGGACGCGGAACGTTCCAAATGATATGGCTGTCAGAGCATGAAAGAGGTTCAGTATAAGAAACTGACCTTTAGCTACCGTACCAATAATAATTTAATTTGCAATCTACAGTCGTCCTTCTGACATGTAAACGGCTAGCTATCCGTTCCTTTTCCCACGCTGTTTTGCTCCAGGCTTTACGATCTAGAAATGGCTGTCAAATGCCATCCTCAAGCCATCACCTTTGCCTCCCGTCCGGAAGCGAGTCCTCTCAAACGCCAAAAGCCACCAAGCGACGGCTGAGAACAGCGTGGCTGGCAGGGGACCTGCGTCAACGGGTACGTTGATGTCGTTAGCTCGCGCCACAATATTCCAGTGCCTTTTCCTTACGTAGGGGCGTGGTCGAGACTCTTTTGCCTTTGCCTGGTGGAAGTAATGGGAATGTTGTGATTAAGCGGCATGCTTATCCTGTTGAACCACGCATGTCCATGTTGACGGATACAGCTATCTTCATGACTCTGGATTAATTTAGTAGCAAGTAATCTATTATTTAATTTTAACTTCTATTTCGACCACATCAAACAGCGCTGACCGACTCCATGATTTTGTTATATCAAACCTCCTCATATCTTAGACTCATCCTCACCGAAAGTCTGCCCTATCCCTACGATCACGCACCCGCGCCGCCTCCAATTCAATAATCGCATCCTTAGCATCACCCTTTGACCCCGAAAAGTCATTAGAGAACTCAGAATCCAGGTCGTACATGGACGAATGCGATGGACGCTTTGAAGACGTGGCAAAAGACCCAGATGCCTGGTTATGTGGGAGTCTGACAGGTTCAGAGTATCGAGTACTCCCCCGGGTGGCATATTGGCTGCTGTTGCCAGTAGCTTTTCCTTTGACGTAGCTGAAGGCGCGTGACTCTGCAGCAAGGTTGAAGTATGGTCGGAGTGAGGGTAGACAAGCGACAACCAGGCCAATGTATAGATCCAGCGAGTTCCAAAAGTCTGAAGATGTGTTAGTGATATTAACCAGAGAATGGCTTGGGAGCACTAACGGATCGCAACTATCGATATGTTGCCATGTGATCCTTCGATATACACCTTGAAGAAACGAACAATACTAATGGCCATGTTGATGAGACCAAGGAGGAACGTCAGGTACACGCCAATCCTGAGAAATCCCTTGAGCATGAGATCTGGCACAATAAGCCAGGGGAGCGCGAAAACTAGACGCGTTAACCACCATTCATCTTTGCGAGCTGCACGATGCTCACCGAATACGTCGCCGGCAAAGTTGAGGGCCCAGGCGATCTTGAAAAACACGTCATAAGCAGAAGCAGAGCACTGTCGCTTGGGATCAAGAGACCTTCACAAGTCAGTATCTGGTGCTGTGCCAAGGTAGAAAGGTGACTGACCAGAAGCGGTTGACGGGCGCACAGATGGAGAACAAAAGAATGATGGTGACAGCGTAGGAGACGATGACGAAGATGATGGTGGCCCAAAGAAAAGCTCTCCTCTTGACCATGAAGGTGGGAATGACTTGGTGATAGACACCGAGCAAGGCGGCTTTGCAGAGATAGAAAGCCGTCAAGAATGGGAGAGCACTGAGCCAGAATAACTGCGAAACAGTCAGATCTTGGCGTTACAGCTCTATCAAGAGGTCCGTACCTTGAAAACGAACTGCTTGTCTTCTGGCGTTCCGTCGTAGTTGCTCAGAGACATGTCTATATCCTGCTCCATGACTCCCATGTGGACATATGTGACGCAGAACGAGGCGACGATGATTCCCATGGCCCATGCCGAGGTCATCCACATGTCGCTGCCGAGAAGTCTACGTTTCTGAATGACGAGTCGGAGGTAGATGCGAGCGGCGATGACGAGAGTCGACAAGGATATCAGCGTCCATTCTGTGATCTAGGCCTCGTTAGTAGATGACGGGAGAGGAGACGTCCAACAGACAAGAAGTGCTGAGGCTCCTGGTGCCATTTTCTGTGATCAGATCTGAGTGCAAGTCTGCGTGAAGAGTAAGGCTGGTTGGTTATTGAATCTCAAAATTGATGCATCGATATGAGCAGAGACAAGACATCAGAGTATTTGCAGGTGAACCCTTCAGCCGACTTCACCAACGGGTCACCGACATATTTAACCCAGAGCCTAGTTTCGGCCGATCTCCAGTCCAGAACCAATTCATCAAAGATAAAGTTTTCATTCCCATGATTGCCCAGAGTATCCGGCGACTTGTCGACCCATCCCCCTGCCTTAGGACGTGGCGCATTCCAGGCACAGGAGCTAGACGAGTCGACAGCCATTGTACTAAACCTTGAACACGTAAGAACACAATTTAATGGCGGTATGTGACATGTTGATGATCAAGCCAAGGCACTAGAGAAGCCAACGCCTGTTTACCACGCGGTGTGTCGAATTACGGCTCCAAGACTACGTCTTTATCCGAATTCCTCGTTGCAAGGCTGATGCTAGCTGCCTCCAAGTTCCGCTACGCAAGACTCTCAAGCGAGCTCGGAACGGAAACCGAGCCACTGTTTACAGTTCAAATGATGCAGGATAGAGCGGTCTGACATACATACGTGTGCTTCACTTCAACGTCGTATCAGACCGCAAGATAGAACTTCCATGGCCGGAGACGGTTCTAGAGTTTCCAATAAGGTCTCTCTCGAAGGGCTGTGCTTTTGTGGTGGCAAACGTTTACCATCTTTATAGACTATGCGAACACATGCCATGGCCATTTAGGGATAACACTCAGCAAGCGACCTGCCACCTTTTAGTCTGCATGCTCAAAGGTTCTTTTCTTCTAATCATATTGTCGTTTTTCTGATTGTGGCTTATGATTTCCCCTGAAAAATGCATCAACCAACGTGCTGGGCTGTAATTCGAAATTTATACATCTCAAAACTATCAGATACAAATCATCAAGGCTTTATATACCACATCAAGCGTACATCCTTCAAGCGCACTCACATTGATATCCTCGGCTGTATACACCCGCCAACTCATGACTGGTCAAACTCGCCAGCGTAAAGCAACTCGCCACGCTTGCCATTCACCGTGTCCCACAAGTCCCTCGCCTCGAGAGCCACATCCCTCTTGGCAGGCAAGCCAGCGAGTTCCGCAGCCTGTTGCTCCCTCTCAAGTTGCACTATCTTCATCAGAATATACAATCTCCGAGTGTCTCGGGTTACTCACCATGCACAAACACGGCTGACCGCTTTCCGGTGAACAGGGCGTGTGGGACATTGGTAGTTCCATCTGTGTTGGCGTCACCAACGGCGTAGATGCCAAAGACATTTGTGATCAGGCCGGCTGTTTGGTTTGCCTGTAGGCGGCCACCGACAAGCTCAACACCGGCCTTTTCACCGACGTTGGATCTCTGCTCCTCTGAAAAGCTGCTCAGGAACGCAGCACGCTCAACAGGCTTTCCTTGGCTGAACTCGACGCTGAACAGGTCGAACTCGGCGACAGAAGGAAGACTAGGGTCGTTGTGGCTATCATCAGCGGTCTTGAGACGCTTGACCTCTTTGATAGTCCTGTTCTCGATCTTGACGTTGTGGATGTTGAGATATGCTTCCCACTGTTTGAGATCGTTGGTTGCCAACTCTCTCGTGGTGCTGTTGTCAGTTCCATTGACGAACGCGACAATGTCCTTGTTGAGCGTCGCCATTTCACGAACTAAGCCAGCAACCTTGTTAAGGGGAGCAAGAAGACCAAGAGGTTGGTCAGCATGCTCGTGTCCGTCACACCAGGGACACCAGAAAATGCCCTTGCCCCAGTTCTCCTCGATACCGGGTGTGCTGGGGAGAATGTCCTTGAGACCAGTTGCGAGGACGATCTTACGGGCGGTTACGTCCGTGTTTCCCTTTCCAGGATAATCAACTGAGACAGAGAACCATGTGTTGTTTTCACGGCTCTTGATATCAGTGACAGTTCCGTTGACCATTGTCACAGTGTTGTACGATTCGATCTGCCTACGAGCTTGATAGCGGTAGTAAGCAGGTGTTACACCTACCGTTGTCAGTATCAGCTGTGGTGAAAGCTAGGGGTTCTTACCGTCAAAGCCAATGACATCGTGCATGTGACGAGTAGGACCATTTCGATACTCGCCAGAGTCAATCAAGAGAACCTTTCTGCGCACACGTGCCAGGCCACTTAGGGCAGATAGACCGGCAGGACCGCCTCCAACGACGATAGCATCGTAGTCTGTCTTGGGGACCTTGGCGGCAGATGTCTTTGTGTCCCGAGCAATGGCAGCAGCATGGCTCAAGGAGAAGAGGGCTGTGAGAGCGAGGGTTTGAAAGAACCGCATTTTTAAGAACGACCGCAGAAGATTGGCAGGAAGGATATCACAAGTGCCAAGAGCTGAGGAGAATCTATGGTCTTTATAGCAAATATTTTGCTGTGATTAGGATCCACGTTATAATCACGCCATAGCATACAACTACCGCTAAGCAAGGATGGTTAAGCATGTCCTAGCAATATGCCCACCCTGTCTAATTTGACAATCCCAAGATCGCCGTCGTCACGGCAGTCCCGAAGGTCAAAGCTGTGAGACAGCTGAAACACGGCAGACGTCCATTTCTTTCTAGCAGCAACTCGACCATTCACAGGCTCAAGGGTGACACGATGGATGTTCCCCTCATGTAATACATCTCAATCTATTACGTCTTGTAATCTGCAAGAGACCCTTTTGAGCACACCAAGGAACTCTTGTATGTGTTGTATATAGAACATGGTGGGACGGGATGCGGGATCTACGCTCGCCCGACAGTAGCGCAGAGTTTATCAGGGGAGCTAATTTGGTTCATACATGGTTGAGGAGAGTGGGATATCCGACAGTTATAGTTTAAAACTTTTCATAGGTCCGAATAATCCCTGTATATCTTTGCGAGTTGATATATGTTGTAGCCTCCTCCCTATATAAACTCAATCCAAGTATTTTTGAATTATATTGCAAATCCTAGCCCATGTGTAGGAGTAGACAGGTCTTACAGTCATAAACAAAGCTCCTCTTAGTTGATGAAGGAAGCAACAGGTTGCTAGGACTAAAGTCTCAGCGACCATTCGATGAAAGGGCATTCCTTGATGAAACAACTATCTCTAAATAAACTTCGAAACTCCTTACCATGTCCTAGTCACTCGCCGTCATTCCCTTGTCATATCTCATCTTCCTAGTCAATGACACAATCCAGCTGTCCCCAGGCCGATGAGACACGCCTAAATAGTAGTTTTCAGCTACGCCACACATATGCCAAGATTTGAGCACTCAACTGCATATAAGCAAGCCACACAGATTGCACTGATTGAAATATCGCCTGAACTGGATGTGATAGTCAGCCACACTTTCATGTTCAGCTCACCTCGGCAGTTGATTTTATGTGGCCTGATGCTACAAGCTCTCAAACCTATGTATTCCCATAATTACTGTGAGCTTCCAGCCTTAAGCAGTCCTAGTTAAACTATGGCTTGACAGTAATAGCTAAGGAGCATATGGCTATTTCGTTCAAGGTTTAGGCAGTCCAGGGCTTTCCTTCATAGCATCCAATATGCTCTAGACCGAATGACTATGGGATATTAGGCGGTGAAGCCTAAGGCTTTTTATTGGTCTATACAAAGAGCAAGACTTGTTGCAACTGTGTGATCCGAATCCGTAGCAGAGAGGGTGGCATTCGTAGGCGTGTACCAGAGACTGCCTCAACCTGGCCCTGGTTCTACGTTCCTTTCTCTGGTGGTAGACTTCACTATCCGCCTCAAATCAAACAGTCACGAGGTACCGTGGGGGTTCTCTGAACACATCAGCTTTCGGCTCGAGGTAGATGGCCATGGCTTTATCGATGTCCATCACAAGCTGTTGCTTACCGTGTACGCCCTGGCTGATGATCTGCCCGTATATGCAAGGACGGATAGTCTTCCAGTCCAATTCCTCGAGATGATGGTTCTACCTACAATCAAGAAAAGCATCACCTGAAAGAAAGGGTGGCTCCCTGCTGCGGACGAGGGCCCGCCTCAGTTGTCCGTCTCAGTCATGGTTCTGAGCAACTTCAAGATGGCTCTTGAATTTCTTGTGGGCCATCTCAGCCCTAATACAGTGAATGTAGACTGTCTATATCGATCAAGATCCTATCCGGCAAGCTAATCCCGATGATCATCTTAATCTCCAGACAGCGACTCTTTACTTTAGCAATCCCCTGTTTTCAATTAAGTGTCATTTTGTACAAAATCTTTATCCTAACCCGAAAAAGCAGCATCATCTCCAAGGCTCAGGAGTAAATATATAATGCTTGTATGATTGGTATATATCTGCGAACAACCTATAATGCCGCCATAATGCAACCCACCAATGCTATTCCTATTTCATCCTGCTCCAAACACCATGACATGCTCCATCCCAGAATATGCTCCACCAGTAACATTATCAACATCCTCTAATAAGGGTATTCATGCGCTAAGGCTGCCTCTCCGTATCTGTTCTAATGCGAGAAAAAGTGCTCGCGCTGACTGCTTCTTTGTAGTTGTCTACCCGACTCCTAATCCCAGAGGATCCAGCCTGCTCGCTGCGCCGGTCCACCGATAGGCTCGTCTATATGTAATGGTTGTTTGGGGGTGCTCGAAAGCTGAACGACTTCGTACGGCTCAGGATCGCTTGCATCTGTATCTTCTCGATGATCGCTGGTGTGACATGCCTCACTCGTCTCTACCTCAGTAGCGGATGTAGCGGTATCTCGAGATTGCCCTGTCGTGTTTGCCTCAGTTTCATCCTCGTCGTCTGATACCGCCTGCGACTGGCTGCCCTCATTTTGGGGGCTCTTCAATGGCGGTGTAATGGGCTTTGAAAAATTGAATGTTGGGTTCACCTCTTCGGCATCTACCACCGCTGAAAGAGTTGTTCTAGTATGGAGGTGAATCTGAGATCGTGATGCCCGCTTTAGGCGAGGAGGCTTGCGCTGTGCGAGAGGAGACGTGATTTGGTTCCGGCGAGACTCCATTTCGCGAAGCTCCTCTTGCTCCGTCTCATCGTCTGTAACATTGTTGTCAACCAACAACCATTGGCTAGGTGCCACAAAAAGACTGCTTCCAGACTTGCGACGATGTCGTTTTTGGTTCTTGGCTTCTGCAGGTGATTCGGGCATCAGATATCCTGGTTGAGCTCTTACTGGCAACTTGAGCGGGATATTTCCAGCGCTGACGTCTAGACGCCTAAGATCCCGTTGACTTTCCGAAAATACGACTCGGGCCCGGAGCCTGTGTACGGCTCGATCCAACGCCAACTCGATTGCGCATCTGTCACGTATTCGGCTCAACTTAGGCCATGTCGCTCGTTCGCCCATTAAGCACGCTCGCATCATGAACTCGGGGCTAGGGTTCCGCATTAACCGAGGCAGATCATTTAAGCTCATCTCGGGAAGGATATTGATGTCTCCAGAGTATTTTTGGCTGAGGACACTCTGGAGTTTGGTAGCGAAATTGGGCATAATGCCAAGCTCGGCCAGGAAATGAAGCCGGTGCAGGGCCTCGTCTCTCGCAAGGGATGTCATAGTGTGCAGCCAATCGTAATCCCCGGCGTTTGCCTGTTGACTTCGCTCCGGCTTCCTATGGGGCGATAGATGATCGTCCTTTGCCAGAAAGGGCACAACGTGGGGATTGACCTGAGAGACGATGAAATGGTTGACGTTAAACATTTCAGCCAAGCGAGTCATTGGCAGATCATTGTCCACTGACCCATCAATCCATCGCTGAGGTGTTGGGTTCCAAGGCTGATGTTCGCCGGTGACCGGGTCCTTGACGAGTAGAGGCGCGGCGTTGAAGACGAGGGGAACCGAGCAAGAAGCAGCAACGGCGGACCAGATCATGACATTGGGTGCAGTAACGTAGTTGAGTAGGCGAGGAAGCTCGTACATGGATGCTGTTGAGACGCAGATATTGAGTATCCGCCGCGTTCGGTTGTAAGCCTCCTGAAAAGTCATGTCGCCCATCAGGCCTCTCATAACTCTGGTCAGATGTTTTATATCCGACCAGCTTCCTTCTGTCAACAGCCGGCGCAAATTACTCCAGACACCATCTTTGCCATTGGGGTCTTCGAACACGGCAAGATCTCCATAGGGAAATTCTTGAATGAGTTGGGGGATCTCCTCGTCAGTCCTCGTGCACATGGCGGCGCACACAATGCTTCCAGCACTTGCTCCAGAGATGATCCTAGGCAGCAGCTGTGCTTCAAAGAGAGCCTTGAGCACACCGATATGGGACATGCCAAAGGTAGCTCCTCCGGACAAGAGTAATGCGCTTCGGCCGTAACTCTGGCGAGCAAAGAGGATTCCTTCAAGCATATCCCGATGCTCAATGCTAGGATCAAGCTTGCTTTGTGTGATAACAGCGTCAATGGTCTGTATGGTAGACTCGACATATCGTTCGATGAGATGCTTTGTTCCCGAGTACGAGTGTCGGTAAAGATCCACATTGTCCATGCCACCAAGGTCCCGAGACAGGGCAGTACGGATCAGGTGCATCATGGTATGAACATCGCATCGGTTGCGGGCTTCGTCGAGGGCTTGCAGTCGCTCTTGGATCAATTCAGAGTTGTAATCGTCGGAGTGAGAATCACGCTTCCATTCGTCATTGCCTTCTAAGCAATCAAGCTCTTTCGCGGCAGACTCCCACTGCGTATGGGTTTCGGCCTGGGCTGGTTAGCAAGGAACGGGAACATGGAGACGAGACTGCTCACATTCTGCATGCGCAGACAAAGGGTCTGTTTCCTCTCCTCTAGTTGCTTGATCTTGAGGCGCTGGTCCTCTGTCAAGCCATCTTTACACCACTGCCATGTATCGTTGGCCTGTTTTATGGCCTTGTGGAGGGTGCTAACAACGGCTGGGCTCGAGGAAGTCACCGATGACGGCCGTTTCGTCTTGGTGTTGGACTTGACGGGCGATTTCGTCGACTTGTTGTGGAGGACGGGAACCGCACGGGTTTGGAGAAGGAGATCGGCCATTGTGAAGGCCCACGCGGGTGGAGCGCGGGTTCGGCGGTCGGATGCGATGGGAGGAACGAGAGAACGGGGTTATAGCATGGCAAGGAGCGGTTCGACGGTTGTTGAGAGGGGGTTGTAGATGTAAGTTTGGGTCGAGGCTATGGCTGTATATAGGTATTATTCGAAGAGACAGTCGGATATGAGATGGAATCGAGGTCACAGGTTGAGAAGCGGTTTGTAGGTGTCGGTCAAGGCGGAAGTGGAAGTGGAAGTGGAAGTGGAAGTGGAAGTGGAAGTGGTGGGGGTTGACGGAGGGGGCGCTGAGACAGTAGGCGCAAAGGACGGACGGAAGAGAGGAAGAGGAGCGAGTTCTAGGTAGGGAGGAGAATGGTGATAGTCGATGGTGACTAGAATGATGAAATTGTAGATCTAACTTTAGAGTTGAGCGACGGGAGGAATTTCTTAAGGAAAGCCCCCATGACCCGACTCATGCCTGTCATGTCAAATTAAAGCCCACTTTCCGAGAAGCACTTAACATGCTTTTCCCCACCAGATTTAACGTGGGGAAACGGGTCAACCGCCAAAAGCCCTGTACATAGCTTTCAGTGATCGGTTCAGCTGTCGTGTGAACTGTAGATCAGCTCTCTCACTGCCCGATGCTGCAGAGTCATTCCTGTCTCTCACAGTCATCCCCAGCAAACATCTGACCTTTACTCTGCCAGCCGCAAACTCGTCCGCCGCGGCCTATTCAGGACAGCTTCACCGCCTGGAGGGAGGGCCGGTGCCCAATTGCAGCGCTCTCCGCGGCAGCCCTTACAGCGGCACGTGGTGCCAATTCCCAGTGTGGCTGCTGCTAAAACCGGCTGGCCTATCGCGGAGCCCACAGTGTCATGACAGCATTCACATGTCAACAATGACCAGGTTTAGGTGCTTCTCGATTGGACTCTCCAGGTTCTTGCTCTGGGGAAGAGCCCGATCTTGGGCAGGTGATTGCAGCAGATTCTGGGGAATTGCGGGGAGACTGATTCAAGCATGGTAAGAATGAACCGGAGAGAATGTAATGGAATGGAATGCAAATGACAGAAACAATATATTGAAAGCGGTAAACAGCATCATGGCTGATCGTATTTCTTGAATGCGACCCTCCACAACGACCCTAATTCATGCACTTTCCCGCACAAATAAATTCCGGGCTCCGGCAGAAAGCTGAATCTCTCTGAGACACGGCTGACCCGTCCGTCTTGGAGTGGTTGACTCAAGTCAGCTGCCTCCGATTATTCCGTTCCGCGTCCGCGTCAGACGAGACGATCTCTCCGCGATCGAGATTTGTCTCGTCAGATCTGCATCAAAAGGTCAAGGCAGCCGAAACACTTACGAAGCTTGGCCGGGAACATTAATGTTCCGTGCCGATGATGGACTAAACACTCCGCACTGAGGTGAGTACAGGGTAAGCTTCGGGCATTTTGCGTGTCCACCGATGAATTCTAGTGAGAGTCTAGACCAGATATTCTTCAGTCTAACCTTGTTTGAATGGTTTAATGCAGCTCTGTAGCTATGTCATACTTGAATGTGGCTGAGTTGGAGCTCTGCTTTTTTGTTGTTTTTCTTCGCGTTCGTATCGTGTTGATTGATGTTGTACAATCATGCATAACAAACCAGCGACAACGGTCGTGAAACACATATCGCGCGGGGTTCTAGCAGCGATATCACGACAACTATTCTTCTTCCTAGCTGTGAGCCTAGGTCTGTAGACAAGATTATACTGCGAATTGACAGCTCGACAATCAAGAAGCTATCATGAACCTCATTCCAAAGCTTCCTCTCATCATCTGACCCTACACGTGCCTCCCGTCGCCGTCGTCGTGCTAGTCCTCCAGACTCAAATTACGTATTGGTGACGCCGCCCACATATGATATCGTCTCGTTCCCGATGGTTCCCCCGCATCAAATACCTGCTTTTCTGTGACAATGTCTAGCAGTCAACATGTCATTGATGACGTTTTGTAGCCTCTTTTTGCTTACCCGCGCGACGCCTCAATGTCTGAGGCATCGCATCGGGTGTTACATGATGCGGCGCAGGCTATGGCCGCCCTCTTTTAAAGCTCCCCACCCTCGAGCTCCCTCCAAGCTTCCATTCCTTGAGCTTCCATCGTCTTTGCACTTGACACTCACCTTCGAATAGCTTCACTTTGAATCATCTTGACAATGGAGAACGTGATTGAGGCATACAAGACTCACGGAGTCGGCCCCATTCCGACTGTCGTCCGTAGGTGCATCTCCCGCCTCATTCCTTTCTAATACTAACATCTACAGCTGAGCCGACTCACTACCAAACCATCGGCCACAATGGCGTCCGCGCTCTATGGGTTCTCTTCGTCGCCATGACTGTCGTCTCGGCCATCTTTGCCCTTCTCTCGTGGAACGTCGCCGTCCAGCGCCGCGTCTTCTACTTCTTGACCACCCTGACCACCATCATCTCAGCCCTCGCCTACTTCGCCATGGCATCCGGCCAGACCTCGTACTTCAACTGCGTCAGCGTCCGAGACCACCACAAGCACGTTCCCGACACCCACCACGATGTCTGCCGTCAGGTCTTCTGGGCTCGCTACGTCGACTGGGCCATCAGCACGCCCATCCTCGTTCTCGAGCTCTGCTTGCTGGCTGGTGTTGATGGCGCCCACACCATCTTTGCCATTGTCGCCAACGTCATCTTTGTCCTCGCCGGTGCTTTCTCTGCTGTTGGTCACGCCAATACTGCTCAGAAGTGGGGATGGTACGCCATCAGCATTATCGCCTACGTCTTCACCATCTGGCATGTCGCTGTTCACGGCTCCCGTACTTCGCGGGCCCGCGGCACCAAGATCGCCCGCCTCTTTGGCTCCATCTCTGTTGCCGCTCTCATCCTGTGGACCGTCTACATTGTGTAAGTAATTCTTTTCATGACCAATTGATACATTCTAACAGCGCAACAGTGTCTGGGGTGCTGCCGGTGGTGCCTGGAAGGTCAAGGTTGGCACCGAGGTCGTCATCTACGCCGTTCTCGACGTTCTCACCAAGGCTGTTCTCGGCCTCTGGTTGATCACCGCCACCCGCCAGAACCGCGAGACCACACCCGATATCGGTGGCTACTGGGCCAACGGTGCTGGTGCTGAGGGAACCATTCGCGTTGGCGACGACGATGAGGGTGCTTAAGCGCGTCCCTCCGATTTCCCAAATATCTGTGGAACTTCCACACCGGACGAGGATGTTTCGACATCTATCGCCCACCCGCCTACCACTCCCCATGGTGGTGTTTATAAGGTCCGAGTGACTCGGCAACTGAAAAGGACGAAATTGTATGCTCGATTAAACTGCGCTGAAGATGTGCATTGAGATAGCAAAGGGAAACGGGCGTTGCGGGCGTCAACACCAAGCATGTGCGGTAATGAATTAGCTTTAGCATTAATGCGATGGAACACGAGTATGAGATTAATGCAATATCTACAAGAAAGAGATTGCTTTGAACATATGGAATGCCCGATCATTCAAAAATAGGTAGTGACATGTCTTGGCCACCTCGCTCCGTGATTGTACTAGGTACTTGTTTCAACCTCTCACAACTGAAGCGTGGTGCAAACCCTTGCATTGGGCAAACTGTACTCATCTCAGAGTTGGAACCACCATCAGCAATACGATCAGCCATAGATCATGGCCACGAAGAAGCTGCCCGCATTCTCTTTGCGACAGGCCATGCACCTCTCGGTCCAGAATATGGAACAGCGGACCTGTTGTTTAACGCTGTCGAGTTTGGAGACACCAGAGTCTTCAAGTTTCTGCTTGGCACAGCCGAACACGGTCTTGGTTCGCCCAAAGTATGTGCCCACGACATCATGAAGGAGGCTATCATGCAGGGCCATGAGGAAATAGTGAGGCTTCTGGTTGCGGTATCACTTTGTGACTTCGACTTTCGCTGTAAATACACGTATTCATCCTTCAGAGATTGCTATGCTAACCCTGTGCAGATCATCCCCGGTCTGAGGCTGGGTCCTATTCCCCTCAACAAGGCTGCTCGTGCTGGACACCTTCCCATCTTTCAGATCATAATCGAAACTGGATTGGTCGACATCAACGAGAAGGACAACTATGGCTGGACCACGCTACACCACGCCGCTGATGCAGGCTCGCCTTTGATCGTAGATATGCTTTTGCGAAACAACGTCAGTCCTGATGAGAAAAACAACAAGGGCCACACTCCTCTAATGATGGCAACTTGGAATGGACACGGAGCCATCGTGCAGAGGCTTCTCTGTCTGAATACCGTGAACCCTGATTCCCGGGACTTTCAGGGCAAGACCCCTCTTTTCTACGCTGTGCTATACGGCCGCGAAGCTATTGCTCAGATGCTTGTTCGCACCGGACGTGTTGATCGTGCTGTCGAGCAAGACGCAGCTAGATATAATTTATAACTTCAGTCAGTCCAGCAAGAACTTGATCCGGAATAACCTGGGAGGCCATGGTGACTGGACAGATATAGGCTTGGTGTATCGGTAGACTTGATAGTAGCCAAAACACAGAATCCTGCCTTAATAATCTATATCTCACTGGTGCTAAATATCACTTGCGAATTGCTCGTACTTGTCAATTGCACAGGTTCTTTATATGCGTGAACGAGCACGAATGAATATGAACCCACTCGACTCCCAACCAGATCCAGCATCGAACGAGGCCAAAGTCTTTTTTTTATATTTTCTTTTTTTCAAAAAAGAGCCAAAGGCCGTAGCTAATGTACGGACTCACGAAACTCAGGTCCACTGTATCTTGCGGATTTCCTGTAAATCTCTGCCTGCTCTCAGTACAAATACGTAGAAGAATAAAAGATCGTGGACAAGAATAGCTGAGATAGGGACTAAGGGGATGCCCATTCTTCATCTCTCTCCTTGATTACCTCTTCTTCATCCCTGTCCCTCTATGCTGTTTCCTTAATGCTATGATTAACGCGACCTGTGTTAATCAGCATCTGCGCAATCCTATCGTGGCCGTTTAGCATAGCAAGATATAACGGCGTATTGCCCTGTGAGTCTCGTGGGTCACGATCCACTGTCTCCAACTTCAGAAGCATCTGCCCATCTCGAAGGCCTGGTGCTCAACCACAATAGCTCATTGGAGTAACGTGAGGCTGCCCCTGACTTCAACATTTAGGAAGTTGTTAGAAGAGCGTTCCCCGTCTGCTGCTCGTCAAGTGTTGTGTGGTTGATCTTGACATCGATATCCTCCATGAGGAGGGCAAGTACTTTAGTCCTAATGCATATTAGCATTTGCCATCAACTGTTGATGATAGCCCTAAAGTCATTTATAGTTATAAAAATCATGCACAGTATTGATAATAGAAGGATCGTGCGTGAAGAAATGAAGGAAGAAGGAACAAAGTAAGGACGAGACATCGATGCCAATGTAGATATAAGGTGTATCAAGATGGAATTGCATGAAATTTGTTGCTTGTACTATCTGCACACAACATCACAAACTTACTACTCCTATCCTCTCGGTCAAGCTCTCGCTACAGACTAAGCCTGCCACTTGACACGCTTGTCTCTAAACAAAGTAACCATAGCAATAGGCAGCAGCTCAGTATTCACAATATTCAACCTCCCAAAGCGGTCCACAATCTCAGGCCCGTAAAAGGTCGTCACCCAAGACCAATACGCATCCATGAGATTCCACGAATGTACGATGCCTCGCAGATTTGGCTCTTGGGCCAGCTGTTCCATCGCAGACGAAATCTTACCATCGTCGGTGTCGACTTTGCTCTGGCTGGGTCGTTTCATAAGGTCACGGAACACGCGGTGAAGTTTCTTGGGCTTTGGGAAGTGGTCAAAGTTGTAAACCTCACGGTAGCGGGTGAATTCTTCAAAGGACATAAAGTTCTCACTGTCGTGCTGCGACTCGGGGGTCCAGTCGGGGTTGTCGAGCGCATATCTCTGACGCTTGGTGTCTCCGTTGAGAAAGTCTGCCTCGTACCGTTCGTATGAGCTGCGCTCGGCTTCCTCAAACTCAATGATGGACTTTGATGGCGATTCAACAACTTGGTCGTGAATCTGGAGTAGAGATATGAATGGGGACTGCAAGTCAAGACCGCCTAGCTCCATGGGGAAATAGAGGTAGCCATCAGGAACGTCCTTGATGCCGAAGCGCCGGGTAAGTTCTGCCTTGAGGTATTGTGCCACACTCGTGACATTTTCTTGTCCCTCTGAGAGCTTGGAGAGCACGTTACGCTCGATCTTCTGGTGCGTAGCGAGCATGTTGTCGACATGCCCCCGACCGAAGCAGTTGGCGGCTTTGCCAAAGTTGGACGTGAAGAAGGTTGCGACATACGTGTTCCACGCTTGTATGAAGCCGAGTATGCTCTTGCTCTTGTCACGGAGTTGTTTGCATAGCTCGTCAATGTGAGAGTCAACCATGTCCTGGTCAATCTCGAACCTGCCTGTCTTGGGCGACAAGCGAAGGAACCCCCAGCGAATATCACCCTGCGGAAGAGATGGATCAACTGGCAATGTAGCGCTGCTGTGCTTTGAGATGCGAACTGCGCCAGTCTTTGCAGGATCGACTTGGACACCAGTAACGCTGACGAAGTCATCCACAGTCTGCCAGGCCTTGACGGCAACTCGGTGGTCATGGGACCAGAACCAAAAGTTATCGTGGATCCTCCAAAGGTTGCTTGAAGTCGATTGATTGACCGAAAAGTCGAGGCAAAACAGAGTTGTCTCGCCAAACACGTCGCTCAGCGTATGAGATGCTGGTGCCCCACGACGGCGCATGCGCCCTGGAGTCGAGTCATCATCGTCGATGAACTTGAGAGGCGCTTCGAGGAACCTCTTGAAGAAGCCAACCCAAGTATCGGAGACGCCAAGATACTTGAGAACCGTAAAAACAGTATCGTGCGGCAAGTTTGGGTTCCAGTCCTCAAATACGGAATGGAACGCCGTCGTCTCGCCGTATAGATGCGTGTTTATGGTGGCTTCAGTTGACAACAAATGGAGCAAACTCTGTTTGAGCGTCATTGGGCTGCGAGTGTTCTCGTCCTCGTCATCCTCATCGTCACTGTCGGATTCTTCACATTCCGCTTCAAAGGAAGGAATCTTGCGGTACCTCTTGGCGCCGTAGCTTGCTCGTCCACCTTTACCTATCGCTTGACCAGGTGCTTGCACAGCCATACCGGCCTTTCGTTTCAAGCTTTGAGGAGCATAGAGTCCATACTCTGCTTCTTCCTCACCATCAGCGGCACCTACATCTTCGTATGCATAGTTGGGCAGCTGAGCCATGAAATACTTGTCGCGGTTGATCTTGTTACGCGCGCTTTGTAGGCTGGGCGAAGTTGAAAGGGGGCCGAGGTAGTAGCCCAGTCTAAGCTTATCACTTTTGGGGACATCTTTGTGCGTATCTTTCCAAGCACCAGAATCGCGAAATGTTTTGAAGGCTTCCTTGAAGAAAACACTCCACTTGACACCGATGTAGTGCAAAAAGATGGCTTGGAGAAGGTCTTGGTGCATGTGGACGTTGTAGATGCCACTAATCTTTCGTCGCATCTCGACTGGAACCGGTGTCTCTGAGTTCCAGGTCCAAGAGCTCAGAGCACCAATCCGCATGTTGAGTACATCTGCAATCTCTTTAAGTATGACGTCGTTCCCTTGAAAGTCTTTGAGGACTTCTCGTTTCTCGTCCGAGAGAAGATCCGATGAGTGGAGACTCTGGATGATGTATCTCAAGGAGCTCGCGGAGAATTGGTTGGGTGTTGAGATGCTCGACTCAAAGCCGTAAACAGAAGCCCGAAGTTGCTTGAGTGCACTATAAATATGCTTCTTGTCCTTGTTGACGGCGCCGAATAGATGGTCCAGATACTGTGTAATGGCCTTGGTGTCCACGTTGGCCGGTTCAAAAACAGTCTTCTCCCATTCGATCCTAGACTCAAGTTTGAAGGCATCGCCAACATCCTCAAATGCTCCTCCCATCTCAACGTCATCTGCAGGCTCTTTCTTCTTGTCAGATGACAGCCATTCGTTGACAAGCTCGCCGTAGAGTCCGGCGTATTGGTACTGAAGAGCCTGCATGTCTAAATGACGAATGAGGGACTGCTCCCAACCAGCCAGCATCTCCGGCGAGACTGAGGGGTCAGTCTTGGCCTGACTCAAGAAGCGGTCGAGGTTCCTGAGCTTGACCTCTAGATGTTTGTACTTTGTGCGGTCAGGTAGGACTTTGCCGTCTCTGTCGAGATGGATGCCGAAGGACGTTTTGATGCCATCACTAAGAATGATGAGGCGCTGGACAGGATCTTCCTCAATTTGAAGCGATGACAGCAGGGATGACTTTGCGTCGTCGAAATAGGCACGTCTCTTGGAGAGCTCTTGAAGCTTGGTGTTAGTGATGTCCCGGAGGGTCTCAGAGAAGACGCTGCCCGAGGACGCCATGTTGGATGAAGTTGGGCTGTCGCTGATGAAAATGGAGATTAAGAAGAAGAGAAGGGAGTATCTGCAGAAGGGGATAGTGTGTGGTATATATAGCAGGAGAGGGAGGTTGGTGTCCTCAGGCCAAACATTCGAGGGGTTGCTGTGCCGTGCAAGTTGTCGAGGCTTGCAATGACATGGCCTTGGGCTGGGGCTGATGCCTTTCGGAAATCTGATAGATACGTTGCTAGCGGTTCTTTTCAAGTGCGCCAAGGTCAGTGAGGCCGTTGATTTATGGTTTGGCGTGAAGAAGATGGGAGTTGATGATGGTTGAAGGTCCTAAGGCAAGCAAAGACACAAGCATGGGTGGGTGTTAGTTGCTGACAGGTAAATGATTCGTCAGATGGCTTGAAGGAGTGGGTCATTTCAGGCTCCAATCTCACTTACACGCCTACGATAGACTGAATCAGGGATAGTGTTGACCCTGAGGGTATAAGAGAAAAACGTGACTGTGCCACTGAGTGGCGCCTAGCTTTGGGCTAGCTGGATACTGGACTATTCGCGAAAGATGCATATAGCATGTTTAAAACTCTGCAGTAGAGCTACAGGATGACTACAGAGCTTCCACTGAAGTATGTATACAAAGGCTGCATTTCTATGTTACTAGGTAGCCAGGTAGCTACTTCTCTTACGGTATCTGTTATAAGTGGTTCCAAAGAACAAAGGCGAAAACTAGAAACTTACGGGAACAGCTACACCGACGCTCTGTGAGGAACATTTGACCAAAACAATGGGGGAAGTCAGCTTGTAAAAGCCCCCAGGCCCGATCTCGTTTTCTGTCTTCCGATATATCATCTTTAAGCTACGTTGGTCAAAACCCGCTGATAATTTGCTCCATAATGAACTCGAAGACGTTTATAGGCAGCTTGTATGTCAGTCTGCTTTCGTACTTTCCGTCAAAATAAGGAAATCCCTTTCTTTATGAAACAGCTCAGCAGGGAAGTAGGCTCCACTGCTGCTATTAAATCGATAGCCCAAAAGTCAGGCGGGAAGGCATCGACGTGACAGGGGGGGATAAGATTTCCCTTCGTCCGACTCAACGCCTGTCCTGTTGGTGACGAGCGGGGTTTGTGTGATTTACCATACTATGTATAACAAGCAGCCAATAACACCGTCCTTTTCATCAACTAAAGATGGCAGATTTAAATTGCCCGTCTACTTGTTGAGTCTGGCTGCAGAATTTTATGAACTGGATACATCTTTTCACCTCCACTATCTATTACCCGCTTTTAAGATGTGTTACAGGAACCAAGTCGTCTGGGCAAGTCACGAATCAAAAATGACATTCTATTCGCAACTTACTGGGGTCCAAAAACTATCTCTAACCCCATGAAATGAGGATTCGTCCCGCTTTCAATCGAATGCTTATATATGGAGTAGTGGATATTTGTTTCATCAAGCTCTTTTGGAAGCGTTATCCATGGATCCTTTCTGCCTCCAACACCCTTGCGGATCTTGGCATGCTAGGATCACTGCTTGTTCTGCCACAGAAGTGACCAGTACAACGACTCGGTCTTTTTCCCTTTTCCTGGAACGTAGAGAAATGCCACATTATGTAGTCTGACAGGACGGAGGAGTTCTGGAATACCTATAGCTTGAGGTATTAGGGGTTTTTTTTTTTTAACTTATTTAGCATCGAGAAGTAAACCTGATGCCTGAAACTATGGGTAACAAGTATTTGACGAAACCCCTCTCAATCCTACTTGTCATATGATAAAACCTGATCGGTTCCACGTTCTGCTCATAGATTGGCCGAATTTCGCTAATTATTGTCTTGCTGTCGTCGAGGCTGTGTATGTGTCTCCCCGTCTTGTTCTTTTCTGTCTCCTCCGCTTCTATCCCCCCACATGGGCGATACGCTTTCTGAAAGAGGAAATAGCCGAAGTATCAAGAGTTAAACCCCACGAAACCTGGCGCGCGCCTAATATCCATAATCTCGGCGCTTACTGCATGTGAACTGCTTTTTCAGTTGTCCTTCGAATCACCACGCTACCTCGATTTCGGTCGCGGAAAGGATCTCAAATCGCCAATCGCATGGACATTAGTAATATGCTGTCTGATTGTTGACAAAATTTCCAAATTCTCATGAGATTTGCCCTGTACAGGAATGAAGGGCCTGAAATATCTGACCTCTCCCTTACAATTTCTTAATTGGTTCTACTAGAGCGTCCAATAGTATCACACTTTGCCCACGTAAACGCGGCCTCGGTTAACTAAAGTTCGGGCCTCCTGGGACCGAATGTGATCACTGTAACATGGCCGCGGCCATCCTGTTTCATCTGGGCGGTAAACACCATCCTGAAAAGGTTTACTCATTCTGGACAGAGAGAGCGCTTATGGCTTCCCTTTGCCTATAAATCAGAGATCTAGTCCACCACTCTGGAAGCTAAAGCATCAACTTTGCAGCATACCTCTTCATCTAAATTACAACTTCATTCAGAACTTTTCTGGGCGTTCTAGAACCACTCTGTTCTGCATCATACACATCCAAACCAAGACTGCCAATCCCTTCCAATACCCACGACATTCAACCCCGTTTCTTTAAGTCCCGCTCATCATGAGTGCAGTACCATCCGCCGGCCTTCTTCGAAAGCTTTACAGAGATGCTGCACAAGACATCGAGTACCAGTCTTCCACATTCTGGCAAGTTTGGTTGCAGCGAGCTTTCCATGAAGACGAATACATGGTCTCGTGTGAGATACCTCCTGACGAATCCCGCAGAAGAGTCGATGCGGTGGTGAAGAGATATGACGACGGACATGACACTTTGTCGGCTATGCTCTGGGTTGAGTTTAAACGTCCGTCTGGTAATGTCAGACAAGTCGAGGCCCAAGCTCTGGATGCAGCCCAACGATGCATCGGAACAAACAATCTGGAGTTTGTATATGTCATGACAACAGTTGGTGTTTCCTTTCGCGTCTGGACTGTCTACGAATACGATCTACAATTGCTCGTGCCATTCCACGGTGGTCCCGCTGATGCAAGCCGGTCCCAATACGTCAATGCAGACTCCTACGAGGCCGAAGCGCTCACGAGATTTGTGGAAACCGTCAAAGCCTACCCTCCGCTTCGTCGTGCGCCTATTGTTCCGAGTCAACCTCTCCCTCAAAGTGGGTATTAGCAGGTTGGGTATAGTCAAACTGGCTATGGGGGATAGCCAGATATACAGCAAGGATATCCATCTGCTACAGGGCAGGGCGGATATGCAAGTGGGACATATAGGGAGGCCAATCCATCAGGAGTGTCATACCACGTGCAGGATCCAGCCTCGTCTGTTGAGGAATATAGGAAGACGTCTTCTGTCGGTGACCAGTTCGTCAAAGTTCAAGTCAGTCAGGTTACTCACTTCGCAAAGCCAACAGAGTCCCTCTTCAATGATATCAATGGCAACCAGAAGAAAATAACCAAAGATGACTGGAGCGAGGTCACATACAAAGGAAAAGCGGCATGGATCAATTCTCAACGAGGTGTCATCTATTCCACCCGGGATAGGATTGAGTAGGATGGTTGGAGAATGTTCATATCTTCTTAGTCAAGTTCTTGTTTCAAGTCCGTGTTTCCATGTTAGTGAGCTGTCCTGTGCTTGATGTGTAGCGCACAATGGAATGACGACGAGACGACCACCATTCAAGTGTACCATGCCAAGAAACTCGCATCCAAGACAAGCTCCCACAATCATGTGGCGGAAAAGTGGCAACTTCTGCAACATAGAGGTATGAAGACGAAGTCCTCAAGCTGCCAATATACAGGTCGTTTGTATGTTCCACTCGCACCTTTTTGAGGGCCTTATCAAATCGAAATTGGCCCAAGCATTCCCGGTGACCATTTTCATATTCTAGCAGAATTCCCGTGATTGGTCGATGAGCAAGTGCTGTATCTCTACAGAGAGTCATATCCATAATTCCTTTCATACTGCATGATGATATAAACCACGACTCAGTGTTGTGCGTCCAGAAGTACGGAGCGTTCGGTATAAGTGAGGGTGGGAAAGGACGTTGAACAGGCGGCGCAAGCTCATCGAATGCAAGATATCTCACCGACTTCGGACGCACCGATGTTGAATCGTTGAACCAGATCTGCGTTCCATTTGGTGCAGGCGTCAAGATCCTATCTAGCACCGGGCAAGAATCTGGTGGACCGCTTGTTCCAAAGAGGGTATTTCTTCCTTTATTTGTAATGAACTACCATGGTAGTGTTAGTTGCAAATACGATATACCAGAAAGAGAGCGGTCAATGTCTTACCACGAGGCAGGCCGAGATCTGATTTCCTGCTGCTAGTGCATATCTTCGACAAACCTCGGTCACAAACTCTCCATCATCAAGTGGCATATAGATGAAAAAGCCGCGCGGGTAAGCAGCGTCCATATCTGCATAAAAGCCAGTGTTGTCGTTCTCATGAGCATGAATCGTTGCAACGGAGATTCCGCTAGTCACTGCTGTGTATCCAGTTATACCATTGGCATTGCAGTTAAAGTGCGTCATACGAAGTCTCTCGGGAAAGCTGTGGACTCGATCAAATGTCGTGATATCCATGACATGGTTTGGATGTTCAGGGTTCGCCCAACCAACATAATTGCTGGTGTTATTCGCTATCGTCTCATCGCGTATAAGAATGTCTCTCAGCTTGAGACCCTAGCCTGACATTAATATGAATATTGATACGCGTAGGCAGCGGTGGCACCTACATCAGATTTAATTGTGATCTTTTCAATATCACATGGCGCAGAGATAGCTCTCCACCATGCCTCCACGATTGGCGTAGGCCCTGCTAACAAAGCATCTGCAGAGGAGAACTTCACAGAACGGATCCCACGATGATCTTCAGCGATCCATATCTTGCCGACAGGCTCTTCCTGCTTGCTGAGTAACACATGTTGATCCTGGTTGCAAAGCTTAGACACCGTGTTGCCAAGACTCTTCACATAACGCACGCCATCAACGATAGTGTAATCGACGTATACATCTTGGGTAAGATCAACGGTAAAATGAGCGGCCTCGGTCCCCAGCGACTGTTCTTCTGCCGTGATAGCGGCACATTCACGTACAAGAAGTCCAGCTATGGCCATCAATATCTCAGCCGGAAGTCTGACTTGAAGCTCATCCCTCAATTTTTGAGCTAGAATACGCTTTATACGAAGAGAGCGCCTGTTTGTCTCGCGTGCAGGAGGGACGAAAGTGTAGTCTCCAGCAGCGACCAGCGCATCCGAAATGTCGTAGAGCCTGAAGCAAAAACAGTCGTTGTGAAAGAAGGGTACTCGACGACCCTCGGTCATGCATTGAGGGTTAGCACAAGTGTGCAAATTGATCCATTCGTAACTGTCGTATATAGTCTCGGACATGCGGAGGTTGAACTCCATAGAAAATCGGTGACCTCCAATGTCTGTCTTCATGTGAGCCATTGCCAATATTACACGGGTTGGACCAACAGACGCGCGATGACCAAGTCTTCTTCTTCCAATTCAAACTGGCAGAGACGACATCTTGTATCCGCCATGCAAAAGTATGGCGCTTCATCAGGTGAATCCATGGCTATAAGGTGATGGGACAAGCTTGCATGTCGCATCAGAAGGTTGGCGGCGTTTTGTTGACAGCCGGAACGCCGTAACCTTGATCCGTGACCCCCGGCTGTGAGAGGATGTTGCTCCGGCCAATAATAAGTCAGCAGAACACTGGCCATCTTTCAGCCCGCCGCCATGTTTCAAGTAAAACAGAGCCTAAGTTCCTCTATAACCCCTTCATATCACCCAACTTAAAGAGCTTCAGCCTTTCCACTTTGTTCACCCCCGTTATTTTATCACCATGGACAATACTGAAAATGAGCAGTCGCATCCAATTTCTAAAGCGTTATTAAGAGAACAAATAATAAAGCAACTGCCACGTCTTCCCAGCCCTCGACCAAGGGATGTAACCCCGTTTGACTTTCAAGATGCTGGCACAAGTCGTCAAAAGCCACCCGAAGTATTAGTTCAGCGTTGCGCCTACAACAAGCTTCACCCCGAAGTAATTTTGACACTTGAAACACATATACTTTTGGCAGGACTATGAATGTTATTTGAGTGCAAAATCACGATACACGCCTACGGTATCATTGACGGACAAAGTCAATTGGAGCATGTCCCGATTTCAAAGAGCCGTGCTTGAATCGGGGTCGCTATCAAGACTTGGCTCCTGGTCAGCATCTCACCTAAAATGCTCAGTTATCCAAACTCCAAACATTCACAAGATACTTCAAACACCTCAGACTCTTCCGAAGACAGGGAAATGAAATAATTTCAGAAAATATCAAAGAGCTTCAGGGATGGTAGGAAATAGTACCAAGCCAAGCTAAGACAATCAAGGATGTAAGCGAGTGGATTGATATTGTAGATAGTTATTGTGGTTGCAAAGGGTGTGTATGAACAAATGCATATCTGGAAGGGGAAATAATCCATTATACCTCGGAAATTATAGCTTGAACGGGTTGGTAACACGTAAGATGTGGCAAGTAAAAGACATGATCATTGAGCATTATCGCACGGGGATGAGGGACTGGACGCAGGCAGCAACAATAAGTTAGGCATCATTATAAAATGATATAGGCAGCAAAATTTATACGGGTTACCGATGTTATATAGAGCACCATCTTCAACCAAGCCATATGGACAACTCAATAACACATAACCACCACCATGGCCGTCACTGAAGTAGGTTGCATGGTCGCCAAGCCGGACATCAACATCATGGACGAATCCACGCCAGAAGGAAAGATTCTCGCTGACGCTTGGAAGACTGTTGTCAGTAAGCCAGGCGGTCCGCAACGAGTATACTGGGGGTTAGAGTCGGCGCATCCGTCAAAGATATGGAGCTTCTTTGACTTTGGCTCGGTCGAGCAGCATAGGCAGTTTGCCGAAGAGTTAGTATGCCATTGCTTTGTACCTCGCTTACTCACATATTCAGATACGGTGCTGAGGCAGTCAAAGAGATCCCCAAGATCTGCACTTATGGAGAATTTTCAAAACACGTCAATATGGTCCCATCCTCCTATGTACTTCAGTCTCCTTTGGCCGAGATTATGCTGGTCTATTTCCCACAGGATATTTCTCAAGATCGGCAAGAGACTTTGTCAGCTCACTTATCTCACATTATCTCCCAGAGCTTTGGCAGTAATCCCGAAGTTATCAGGGTAGCTCATGGCTGGGGAGTAGAAAATGACTTTCCCGTTAGAGGTAAGGATGGACAGTTAGGAAAGGTCCTGATTGGTTTTGTTGGCTGGCTCACCGCTGATGCTCGAGCATGGTATTGTGCGACGGGTGAATACAAAGAAGCTGTATCACAGATGCAGGACATGGAAGGCTGCATCGGTTTTTACGGCTTGACCGTTAGCTGTCGACATTTGGAAAGGGCCTGAGAACAAGGTCCTGTATACAATGATTTGTCTCGGTGCTTGGTTTACGATGTTTTGTGCCGCTCGGAATTGTTATCAGTATCACAATAGTCTAGATACGAGCTTTCTTGCCACCCTCAGCACGATCCTTTGGAAATTACAAGCTTCTCATTCAGGGTAAACATTAGCTTCATCAAGGTCATGTCACAACGTATCTACTCGGTCATTTACAAATAATTTCTCCGTCTAAGCGCTATCATTGCTAGCCTCTGCTAGACCAAACGGTTAAACCAGTGTACTAGAGTTAAGCATAATGAAGAGGATAATCTCACGTCCAGCCTCAATCATAATCACCCGTAATTCATTTATCTCAAACGACCCAAGATGCATCTCACAGTTAAATTATCGATACCATCAGACTACCCAGCGGTCCAGGCCACACCCGTGTAATCTCAACCCCAAACAAAACAGCCAGCCTCGCATAGTCAGCGCCCTTTAATTCCATCTCTGACGACCATGAATGGTCGATCCGGCATCTTTTGGCCGAACATTTTGGGGTTTGCGGGGGATTCCATCTATGGGGGCGGGGATGATCTGCACCTAGGGCCTGGGGAAATCGAGTCCCACGGGAAACATGAGCCGCGGATAATTCAAGGTCCGCGAATGAGAGGGCATCGCGGGAACAAGCATATCCCCGATCAGATCAACACTATGCATTTGTTAGCGAAAATTTGACTTCATCTGGGGTAAGACTGTCGGTGACATGCGACGGACACGGACGGGTCAACTTGGTCCAGTAGAGACGCCATGTTCCCTTGATACAACGGGGGTGGGAATGATGTTGCATTGAGGAAGAGCCCCGAGATGAAAGACACGACTACCGGTATAATATACAAAGTCTATATAAACTTCAACGTCCATCTCTTCTTTCAGTCTCTACACATCATCCACTCCTTTCTCAGGCCAATTATTCACCATGAAGGTCTCCGTCTTCTTCTCAGCCCTCTCCCTCTTTGCAGGCGCCCTCGCAGAAGCTATTGAGCTTCCAGCTGGCGTTCCTCGGAGCATTGAAGAATTCCGTGAAAAGCATCCCTATGAGGCTCCCGTCAAGAGGAACTACCGAAGGACAGTCACCATCCGCCACTCCAAGAACGACCATGATGACGTCTCGTCAGACTTCTACAAGGGCCTGAAGAAGGCCAACCATGGCGGCACTCTTTATCTGCCCAAGGGTCACACCTTTGTCATTGGCAAGGCCCTTGACCTCACTTTCTTGAACGACGTGCATGTCCATCTTGAGGGTGAGATCAAGTTCACCAATGACACCGCCTACTGGCAGAAGAACGCTTTTGCCCACCCGTTTCAGGTACGTTGCTCATAGCTTGACTTGTTCATCACTCTAACAAACTGCAGAACTCCATCATGTTCTGGAGATGGGGTGGAAAGGACATCAAGATCTACGGAAAGGGTGTCTTGAACGGCAACGGACAGAGGTGGTGGAACGGTAAGACTCCTTGTCAATCTGTCCAAGATGCATACTAACCATGTGCAGAGTTTTCTGGCAAGCAGATTCTCGACACCGCAAACGCATATCTTCGTCCTATTCTGTTCTATGCTCAGAACGCAACTGGTCTCGATATTTCGGGCATCCACTTCAAGGACTCCCCTTGCTGGACCAACTTTATCGTTACTTGTAAGTGCCATGACCAATGACCATCAAACAGTAACTAACGCCTTTTCAGCCAAGGATATCTCTTTCAAGGATGTCGTTTGCACTGCGGTCTCCAACAACGTTACAGTGCATCCCGCCAACACCGATTTCTTTGACTCGTTGAACATCGAGCGTCTCACTGTTGAGCGCACTTGGGTCAACATTGGTGACGACTGCTTCTCCCCCAAGAGCAACGGATCCGACATCTACGTCAACACCATGTACTGCAACGGTAAGAACATGGCACTCACATAACCTGCACATAAGCTAACAACACCAGGCACCCACGGCCAGTCCATCGGCTCTCTCGGCCAGTACAAGGGCGAAATGTCCTTCATCAAAGACACAGTCATCGAGAACGTCTGGATGCTCAACGGCCAGCACGCCGCACGTCTCAAGTCCTGGGCCGGCCCTGATGTCGGCTACGGCTTCATCGACAACATCACGTTCCGCAACTTCTGGGGCGGCAACAACGACTACACCGCCTTCATCGACAGCTGCTACTTCAACATCAACTCGACTACCTGCAACAAGTACCCATCGCGCATGAACATCACAAACGTGCTCTTTGAGAACTTCAACGGCTACGCCTCGGGCGCGCACGGCAATGCTGTGGCGCGTCTGACGTGCTCTACTAGCAAGGATGCTGTGTGCGAGAACATCAAGTTCAAGAACTTTAACATCACGACGCCCTGCGGTGGAAAGCCTGTCATTCTGTGCGATGGTGTCAAGGATATTGGTGTTGACTGTGTTAGCGCTACGAGCACTGAGGGCAAGGCTGCTTTGGCTAACAAGTGCGTGGCTCCTCAGGCTACTGCGAGCCCGTTCAAGGTCAGGAAGTTCAACCAGTAATTTTGAGTGTTATGGCGATTTAGAATTAGTAGACCTGTATATAAATAGTGTGTGACAGTATTTAAGTTATATAATCATGAGACTTTTGACTTTCGTATTTGAAGCTCGCTTTATAAGTGGTCCTGCAATGAGAACAAAGTTTGAACTTGTTGAGTTTTGTCGGCAGACGGAATTAGCAATTCATTAATTTTACTTGCAGTTTCATAGATATCACTATAAACCTTGATGGCAGTGGTCGGCATGTTATGCATCGTATCTGAGCAGGAAGCACCATGCAAGACAACAGGTTGGTGGTTGTTAAAAATCAAGAATGATATTAATTTATCTGAATAATGTCTGAGGCTTAAACTCTGGTAATTATTATGTGACAAGTCATATCTCAATGAAATTTTATATTTCTCTACAAGAATACAGATATCAAACAATAGAGAAACAACTAAGAGCTGAATGTATCATTTGTATTCACTGCCGAAGGGCTCTCTGATCAAATTTCGCAAATCTTAAGCTGATCTAGGGTAGGTAAGTCAACGGCCGTGATAAGAAGTGCCGAAAATAGGTGGGGCCGGCCTCTCTCCCCCCACCCCCC
>JAJJWO010000679.1:0-58819 GCA_021655895.1 Fusarium sp. NRRL 66739 | reverse complement strand
TCTTAAGATTAAAAGAATAATCTTAAGATTAAAAGAATAATCCTAGGATTTATAAATAATCCTAAGATTTATAAATAATCCTAGGATTAAGTTAGTATTTATAACCTGTATTATATCCCTGGACCTGAGAAGCTCTTTCTGTGTAGTCTTGCGGCTAAAGAAATAGACAATAGATAGTAATAAGTCTTGAAGATCCCAGACATGTCCCTGTATTAGCAGGTTTTAATAGACTTCTTCCTACATGCCCCAGTCGCCTAGAAGGCTTGGAAATAGAACCTCTATTCTATCTGGGCCAACAGCATATAGTAGGCCTATTACTAGACAAATGTTTCTGACCTGCAGCTCTGGTTCAGATACTGGATTGCTAGATAGCCTACTCTCGCTGGTCGACTCACCTCGGTTGATCCAATTTGTAATGCCACTGGTATAATCTCATTTGGTCAGGAAATCTCATCAAGTACAGATTGAAGTTCAAATTGGCTGTAAAAGAGGGAAGATGCCTTCAATAGCTTCCAGTTTCGCTCGAGAGTCTTGGGTGCGTCGCGATCTTTGAGGAACTTCAGGGGACGCAATACTGGTCCAGGATTCATGTTGTGAAAGGACTTGTAGTCTCCCATCTCAAAAAGCATCTCAGCGTATTGGACGAAGACCCAGGGGTTAGAGATATAAGCTTTCAGATATTTATCGAAGAAGGTTGGGCACTGCTAAAGCTCCCTCGACGCGCTAGACGATTGAATTCCTCCAACGCGTCTTCGAAGTCGCTATTCACGCCCATTTCATGGTTTATTGCAACGTCTTTAGAATCAACTGACTTGTAAATCGCATCGAAATGTGCTTCTGGGGCAGGGCTAGGCCTTCCTCTGTCGTTACTGTCTAAAGACACAGAACGTTGGCGATATATGTCTGTTCTGTGCAGGATTGACAATGCTTGTTTCTTTCTGCCTCTTTGATATTGAGCCTGGATAAGCTGATCATTGTTTGGACGATGATCGAAGGAAGAAGGGATGTAATATAAATCCCGCGAGTTGCCTTTAAAACCTACATGGGTGATGCTTGTCGGAGAAAACTCGACACACGCAACCTTTCTCAACACTCTCCGTGATTCGATGGAGCGCAGCAGTTATGTTCATGCTCTAGATCATATCATGGATGAAAATTCTATATCTGGCGAAGTCGGCATCGCTAAGATAAACCCTACCTTTGCCTGTGCAAGGGGAGCAGCTCAATACGCGAGATGGAGCGCCGATTGGGTGTCAAGAACGTTCTGAATGTTATGATGAGTAAAGAGAGCCAGATGGACATGGTGAGCGAGATCGACGGAATAGTGGTATTGTAGATGCCAGAACTGCGCTATTTTGGCGTCCAGATGTGGATGGATCCGCGGCAGACGCGGGTAAGTTAATGTTTTCCTGCTATGGTTACGTCAAAGACTTTTGCCTAAAATATACATCCTTTAGTTACATGCTCAGTTGTCAATCATGTCCAGTTTCATATAACTTATACTGTAGTATAAACAAATATTCAGTCCGATCTCGGGGATATTGCTGAAACCTTTTCTATGAATGGCGTCAGGCTCCGACGGACCCCACTTGGTCCGCGGCTAGATCCGCAGCCATTGGACATGATCTTATCAGATGGCCTCGTTTCTGCTTTGTCATGCCACGCCACGCCATGCCAGATTGCCATGTCACACGGCCAGGTCAGGCAGCCACGACAGGGGGTGTAATCATATGACCCCGGGGCTGCCCTATTCTACTGATATATCACATATCTCACTTCTCGCTTTAATTCTAGATGTTTCACAGTTCACGCACAAGCAGCTCAATAATGTCCTCGCCAGAAACTGCCCCCCTGCTGGGCGCCGCAGCCGCGGGACCGAGTACCACCGGTGGAGATGAGACAACAACAAGTCCCTCACTGTCTCGTCGGCCGGTGAACCAAAAAAGACTCTCGGCGGGCGTGGCTCGCATGGCCGTTGTATCACGGAATCTCACCACCGCCCATCGCGTCTGGCTCTTTGTCGGCATCTTTCTCGTCGGATACGCCTACGGCCTCGAGAGCCAGGTCCGCTCAGCATATCAGCCATACGCAACTTCCAGCTTCAACCTGCACTCGTACCTGTCCACTATCAATGTCCTGCGCAATGTCGTCGCCGTGGCGGTTCAGCCAACTGCCGCAAAAGTAGCTGATGTCCTCGGCCGGTTCGAGGTCATTGCCATTTCGACCATCTTGTACACGCTCGGCATCGCTATCGAAGCAAGTGCCCAGTCCGTTGAGGTATTCTGTACGGGTTCCATGATTTATCAAGCGGGATATACCTGCATCGTGCTTCTTCTAGAAGTTCTCATCGCCGACTTTTCATCCATGCGTGCAAGGGTCTTTTTCAGCTACATACCCGCGATCCCCTTCTTGATCAACACATGGATCAGCGGAAACATCACTTCTGCGGTCTTAAGCACGACAACTTGGAGATGGGGCATTGGCATGTGGGCTATCATCTACCCCATTGCTTCGCTCCCCTTACTATCTTGCCTTTACTTTCTCGAGCGTCGAACATGGGAATCTGAAGGTGGTAAGGAAAGCGAGCAGGATGAATCAATTTCTCTCAAGACCCAACAAGGCAGGTCTGATCTTTTCCATCAGCTTGATATCGTCGGCCTCGTCACTCTCATCGCCGCCTTCTCTCTGATACTTGCACCTTTGACCGTTGCCGGTGGAACAGCCAGTCACTGGCGCAGCTGGTATATCATACTCCCGCTAACTCTAGGAGTCTGCTTTATGGTTTCTTTCATCATCTGGGAGCAGCGCGGCGCAAGACATCCGCTCATCCCATTCCATCTCCTCCGTGATAGAGGCGTCTGGTCTGCATTGGCAGTCCGAAGTTTACTCAACCTCGCCTGGTGCACCCAGGGCAACTATCTTTACACAGTCCTAATCGTGGCCTTTGACTTTTCCGTCGAGAACGCAACTCGCATTATATCATTCTTTTCCTTTTTCGGCGTCATCACTGGAGTCTTGGCAGGCCTCGTCATCTTCAAAATTCGTCGTCTCAAATTCATTATTGTTGGAGGCACTTTGCTCTTTATGGGTGCATTTGGTGTTTTGATCGCATACCCTGGCGCGGCTTCAGCATCTTCCAAGCACGGAATCATTGGAGGCCAGGTCCTTCTAGGTGTGGCTGGTGGATTCTTTGCTTATCCGACCCAAGCCTCCATCCAGGCTTCTGCTTCTCGTGAGCACGTCGCCATCCTCACTGGTCTCTACCTCTCCTTCTACAACGTCGGAAGTGCCCTTGGTACTTGCCTCTCAGGGGCTATCTGGACGCAGACTCTCTACGGCACTCTCAAGCACAACCTGGCTTTCCAACCGAACGCGACTCTTGCTGAAGCGATCTATAACTCGCCTTTCTCCATCGTGCCAAATTACCCGGTGGGAACGGAAATCCGCGATGCCATCATCAACAGCTACAGTTCCGTTCAGAGACTTCTTTGCATTGCTGGAATATGCGTCTGTATACCCATGATTATCTTTGCATTGGCCCTGAGAAATCCCCGGTTATCAGAACAACAGGTCCAGACGGAGGATGAAAACGAACATGAAGGTTGATATAGCGGGACACTCACGTGGGTTTACAACATAACATAGCGAAGGATTCCCAATATCCTTGCATAGCTTAGAATTCATTGACTTTAGCATTTAGATACACCCAGCCTCATAGCATAGTACAAATCAACCCCATAACGCCATATCGCTTCCTCTAACTTAAACCTTCTGATCCGCCCAGCGCTTCTGTAGCCTCCCAAGCATCATCTTGACATATCCCACGTCAGTAACATCGGGTACATTCCTCAACGTCTCGCTATCCTCCCTCGACTTCTCCGTCAAGTACTCCAAAGGCCCCTTCTCGGCCGACGAAGCAGCCTTGTTGCCATACTTGCCCTCGAACCAGTCGAGCAACTTGATAGGGGGGTTCTTGGCAGGGTCGCGCTCAGAGTTCCGCAATCTCTCCATCCACTCGCTCGTGGGAAGTGTCTCGAACTTGAAGCCTGCGTTGGCCATGGAGGGGAGCATGTCTCGCGACCAGTGGAAGCGGGCGGGGTTGAGGATGTGATAGACCAGATCTGTGTCCGAGCTGCGGTCGCTTGTTTCTTTGCCGCTGAGGTTGGCGAGGTCTAGGATCGTAGACGCTGCAAGGTCAACCGGTAGCCAGGTCATTTCCTCGTTAAGAGCAGGGAGAGCACCAAGCGTAACAGCCGTCTGAATCATCAGCGGGATACCCTCAGTGGTATTCCACTCTCCCACCTTGGTATCGCCAACCAACTGACCCAGCCGAAGCACCCTCGCCGGCGCACCTGCATTCTTGCGCGCATTGCCGGTGATGTGCTCAGCGACGTACTTGGATCGGGCGTAGCCAGTATGCTGGGCATGAGCAGGCGACGGCACCTGGGCCTCAAGAACCTGACCCGGTCGTGGCGATCCTCCAGCGGACGAAACAGAAGAGCAGAAGAAGAAACGAGCAGGCTTGGGTGTCTGGACGTCGAGACTCAGCTGGATCAAGTTGTGGACGGCCTTGATGTGCTGGTCCTCGAAGCTCTGGACCGAGATGTTGAAGTTGACGGCCCACGCGCTGTGGATGATGGTGGTGAGCTTTGTCCTGAGCTCCTCGATTCGGGATTCGCTGAGACCAAGGTCTGGACGGCTTAGATCGCAGGGGAGAGCGAGGACTTTGCTTCGCTGCTCTTCGTTGAGAGACAGGCCGCGGGCTTGGAGAGAGCTGTATAGCCTCTCCGAGGCGGCAGTGTCGCTGGCTGCACGGACGAGAGCCCACACAGCTCCGACATGTGGCTGAGCGGTGAGTTGAGCGAGAGCATGAGCTCCCAGGGCGCCCGTCACACCAGTGAGAAGCTGAACATGTTAGCTAGTTGTTCCAAGTATCTCGGATGACAAGACTTACCACAAGCTCCTTCTGAGGCTGAGGAGCAGATCCGGCAGCGTGAGGCTTGAAGGAGGAGTACTTCTCGATCAAGCCCTCCATGACCTGCAGCTGATCCTGCGCCTCATCGCCCGCACCACTCCTCAGCCTCTCAAGCTGCCTCGCAAGCAACTTGACGTTACCCGTCTCGTAGAGAACATTCTGTCCCAGCTCCGACTGTCTGCCACCAAGGTCGATGCTCCTCTTGATCAGACTCCACATCTGGATACACTGCAGACTATCCACGCCGGACGCAAAGAAATCGGCTTCTGACGATGCGAGTTCAGCACCACACTTGGTCTTGAGCTGCTCGAGCAGGTAATCCTCCAGCCCCTGGCCCTCCAGTGTCAGAGTGCCTTGCTGGTCGCCCTGGCCCTCGTAGATGTTGTACGCGGCCTCGATCTCCTTCTCAAACTGACGATACGTGGGAACGCGGATAAACGTCCCCTTGTCTGTTCGCGGATACGCCGCATCAGCCGGAACAACAATGACAAGCTCTTTAGGAATGCGTGAGAAGGACTCAGCGCGGGAGTTTGCGTCCTCGACAGCAGGCCAGATAGCTTCGAGGAACTCGTCATCAGGCATGTCAGCCACGCGATCAGCCTTGACGATCAAAACACCGGGGTACGTCCGCCCATCGCCGTAGACGACAGCCTCCTTGACGATCTCCTCCTGACGGATGCGGCCTTCGATGGGGATGGGGAGGACCTTTTCGCCGTTGATGAGGGTGAAGCGGTCGTCGAGACGGCAGGCGAACTTCCACAGGCCGGGTCTCGTGGGATGGGGGGTGAAGAGATCTCGAGTGCGGAATGATCCGGGAGGGTTGTCCGAGTTGGTGGTGCTCTTTGAGGGGAGGCCGTCGAGAGCAACGCATTCAAAGAGGCCTGGGGCTACTTCGTCAAAGAGCGTGTAGGGCTCAGCTGGGGGCAGGACGCGGATGTAGTTCCACGCCTTGTCGCCCTCTGGACGCGCAGAGGTAGCAAGTCTACCAGTTTCAGTCCTGTCACGTCGTTAGTAAATTTCAAAACCCATTTCTGCCAAGTTACTCACGCTCCATAGTTGCCGCAGATGTTAACACCCCTCTCAACCAAGCGGTCGCCAAGGTCGTCTGGACATCCACTTCCAGCGTAGAGAACCTGCTTCATATCGGCCAGAATATCAATGCCCTCGTCGCTTTCTGCAAGGAGCTTAATAACATAGGGAACGCAGTGGAAGATCTCGGGCTTGACGGCCTTTAGCTGAGCAACGACGGTTTCTCGCGTCAAGGGCAGACCGTAGTTGGTAAAGTAGAGGGGCTTGCCGGAGTAGATAGCCCTAAACGTCTCGTAGAAGCCGTGGCTGTGGAAGAGGGGCGACGTGAGGAAGCCTCGCATGTTCATGTGGACTGCAAAGGAGCCGATGCAGCTGCTGTTGGTCAGATAGATGGGCTTTGGAAGACCGGTCGATCCGGACGAGTGGATGATGACTGCGACCTTGCGGGACTCAGCCTCTGGGTTGTAGTCGCGGGCGAACCGCGGCGCATTCTTGTTGTAGAAGTCTGAGTTTTGCAGCAGCGGTAGAATCTCCAGCTGGCGGTTCTGCTGGACCTCTTTTAGGACGGGGTGGAAGTTTGGTGTGGTGAGGATGGTGCTGCAGTCTGCCAGGTCGAGGAGTTGGGTGATAGCAGGGCATGCGAGTCGTGTTGAGATGAGGAATGAGGAATAGCCCAGTCTGTTGAGGGCGATGATCTGGATAACCACGTGAAGGCCGGACTGGCCCAGCATGCCAATTACAGGAGGTTTCTCAAGTGCAGGATCCTATATCTATTAGCCTCGTCCAAAGATTCACTCACATTCACAAGTCGAGACTCACCACAGACTTGAGACCCAGCTCCTGAAGTCTCGCAGCAGCCGCATCAGCATATCTATCAATTGCCGCAGCGCTGTGCTCCTTGAAATCATCAACACCAGTCTCGGGCGCCCCCATCAGAATAGTATCGCCCATCTCAACAGCACGTCGCTTGACCATCTCATCGAGAGTAACCATCTTTGCCTGCGAGTGCGGCGTTGGCGCAGGCTTTTGGGCCTCGACGCCACTGGAGTCGTGTCTGATAGTCATGGTGTGAGACGAGACAATATCTCCTAGAGTTTACAGACAGGAATTCAAGAATACTTAGTTTCCCTCTTCTCCAACTCTTCAAGCTATATATCTCGGTGGTAGTCGGATATCCACGACTCCACACGCGCGGAAAAGCAACGTCCCCTCACTACGCGGATAAACGACAAGCCTATATCTCGTCTCGGAAACGAAGGGCAAAGGGTCGCCACTGCGGGGAGTAGTGCGAGACGCGAATGCCAAGATTATCCGACCTGATTTCCGGCTTGAGGCTGTAGCGGATCTTTCGGCAACTGAAGCGGCTACCCTATCACGTCTAAGGAATTGTCCGAATTCATTGATGGTGATCGGAGAGGCTAATCGGTGGTTGGTAAATGGATAAGCACAATTGGAGCCTCGGTCTAGATGATCTCCGATGATTGATGCAACGCTGATTTACTGCCATTCTCAGCTATTGCTATCCTACGATGGAACATCACTGTCATCTCTACAAGTGCAAATCAAATTCCAGACAATTGACAAACATTTATCTCTGTTCAAGTACCGCAGGCATATGCTAGTTCACTTTCAAGGAGGTCCATCCACTCAGATCTGGTAAAAAAACAAAAGGTAGTACATCTGTCTTACTGAAGCTGTCGACAGGTTGGATTTGTTTGGTTTCCTACGCGGGCTCAGTTAACAACAAGAGTTATAAAACCAAAGCATAGGCTAATGCTAGATTGATATTCAGGATCAGCAGCTGGACTAAGCACCATACAGGGGAACCCTGCTCGGCCAAGCTTGGCCCGAAGTTTGCCGACAGCTATCTACGGCAACTGAAGCGGCTATAATGCCTCAATTGGGGACTGCAATGCTTATCGGCAAGGCGGATCGGTGGTTGGTAAACAAACAAGGAGAGTTGATCCCTCGGTCTATGAGATCCCCGATAATTAGTCCAACCCATCTTATACATATCCCGAACGGATAGATCATAATACAGCTACTGGCTCGCTGCTTTTACCAACTAACAGCTTCCGGCCTCAAGGTAGGCATCACCGCCAAACTGGTCTGTCGACATCCTCCTGGTCAGGGTTGGCCATTACTATAATAATTACTATTTTCCATTACTATTTTACTACATAAACAGTGCCATAAGCAATACGTGTTAGGCTTGGCATAGTAATCACTATAGTAGGTAATTGCTAAAAAGTGCCAACCCTGCTCCTGGTGTCTAAGATCTTCACCTCTTCAAGTCTATATCAACCATGTCTGCCGAATTCCCCGACCATCAGCTGGTACGTCGCACCTTATGACTCGGCCCAACCCTAAATATAATCGTACGGGTCTAAAATACCTGGACATCATCAGATTCTTAACTCTATCCTCTACTTTGCAAGCCTTACCCCTGCTAGAACCTGTCAAGTCAATACAACAATAATAAAAACCCTTGCTCTAGTAAAGGTTTAGTCCGGCTAAATCGGACATATATAGCGTTTCGATTTTCCTATAAAGAACAGGCGTATTCCTGATTGCATAAGTCTTAGTCCACCCCCGTTTATAGTCTCAGTCCTATTTACGAACTACGCCACCACCATGTTGCCCTCAGTCTCAGCCGCAATTACTGTCCTCGGCTTCGGGTACGTCCTCATGTCCAGCCACTTGGATACAGAGCATCCCATTAACAGGAACTAGCTCTATAGCTGCTGCGTCGTTCACGGGCGCGTGTACTGCCCAAGGCGTAAGCAAGGATCGCCTAGACGCCGTTACATTCCACTGTTGTGGTCAGCCGAGCATTAAAGGGCAATGGAGTTACCAGGTAAGGATACTTGATAAAAGCCAAGTAGATGACCCATGACAACGCTGATAACTTGCCCAGAACATCTGTATACTTAACAGCAATAATCAATATAACAACCTTTGCGGTTGCTGCCAGGGGTCGGGAATACAATGTACTAGGTCTTAGTACCTAAGGTTGAGCATAGGCTGGAAGTCTATAAGTCAAACTACTTAGTCTGGTCCAAGGCGCTGGATTCCCTTTTTAGCCGTGCTCGGCCAACAACAAGAGTTACACAAGTAGCATAGGCTAGAGCTAGCTTTATCTCCAGATTCTCCCATAAACACAGATCTTATTAAACACTATCTGTTGAGAAAGCCCCTCATCTCCCACCTACGGCTTCCTCGACCTCCTAGCAATCCAAAACTGCGCATTATACGCACTCTTGGTCAAGGCCTTGTCATCAAATCCATACACAGCCTCCATACTCCTAACCTTCCTCTCCGGAAACGTCAAAGGCCCACAAGACTCATCCGTATCGAGATACTCGAATCCCATGGCCTCGGAGACCTGAAGAATCTCCTCCAGTGACAGCTGCACGAACGGTCCTGTTCCGTAGAGCAGAGGTCCGAGATTAACCCAGTGGCCGCCAGGCTTGAGAACCTTTTTGATCGTATCGAGATAGTTGATGAGATTCCGCGCCGTGTCGATGAAAAAGTACGTTACCACAACATCATATGCTCCCGTCTTGTCGGAGAAGACGGTGGTGAAGTCGCCTTCGACGAGGACTACGGAACTGGCGTTGAGTGAAGTGTCGGGGAAGATGAGCTCTCGAGTCATGTCGGCTTCTGTTGCGTGGTGGGACCAGCCGTCGACGAAGGGGTGGAAAGAATGTGAATTGCGGACGCGGTTGGCTTCGATGAAGCGGTAGGCGAGGTTCATGTACATGGACCATTCGTTGGTGGTCACCTCGAAACCTGAACAGTTAGCTGATGGTACCACAAATGAGAAAGAGTCTTACCTCCGAGCTTGGCAATGTCATGACCAAGCCTTCCCAGTCCAGCACCCGGCAACAGAATCTTAACAGGCGCCGCACCATCTCTGTCCGGTAGTAGCCCATTTAGAGTCTTTACAAGACATGAAAACGTCCCTTGTCGTTCCGCCTCTCCCGTCTCAGTCCAATCACGAACGTAGTGTTTCAGCGCTTGAGAGACAGAGATCTTGTCGGCTGTTCTTCCGGAAGACTCTAGAGTCTTGACATGTTGTTGAAGCTCGTGTTGGCCAACGTTGTAGAATTCCATGGCAGTTTTTACTATGCCGTCGCAGAGTTCTTGGTTCTTTTTCAGAAGCTTTTCTATGCGAGCAAACTTTTTAGAGTATTGAACTTGATGTTCCAGCAGCTGTGGATATGATATCAGGAACTTGGACTTGAGGAGAATGGGATATTGCAACTTACAGACTTTTGAGCTTTTGAGACATGCTTATAAAGCCCTTGCACGCGATCGAGGTCAAGCTTTTGACGCTCATAGTATCTGCTGAATCCATACAATGCGTCTAGCAGCCGATGTCTCGGATGATGAGCGTTCCAAGTCCCCGAATTCCTCTCCATAGCCACGGCCAGCTTTTGATTAGCCTCAACATGGCGGAGGGTATTGGGTTCGCCAGAGACCTGCTCCAGCGTGACGATGACCTCGTGAATTACGCTTAGCGACTCGGGCTATAGAGGCGGATGCATTAGCTGTGCTCTATATGATAGGTAAAAGACAAACCAGTTGATTTGGGATGGAGGCGAAGTCTTTGGTGTTCTGATTAGCAGCGGAATCATCCTTGACATTTCCGGCATGTGCGGGTGTACAAAAGGGGCCGATGACGGTTGCAACGAGGGCCGTTGAGGCGTGGATGATGATGTTGTGTGGCTTCATGGTGAAGCGTGAGACAATCGTGGATGATGATGTGGTATCAGGGGAATCTTCGGTTGAAGAAAATCAGTAGATAAGAAGCCGTGGAGATCAGCCACTCAACGGCTTTCGTCCTTTATCTGACTGGTCATTTGAAGCACCCTCCTTGTAGATCCACTTTTTAAGGTGAGGACCTTGATGGGCATGCCAAGATAGTGCCAAGAATAAGGCTCGCGATGAACAACGACCGGTCTTTTATTGTGGTCTCGATGTGCTCAAGGGACACAGGTTCTCTGTGTCTACTGCAGTGGCTAAGTAGTACTGAACGCAATACACAATGGTTGTACAGAACGCAAATGAGCCTCGTCTCTATACATCCGACCATCATCAAGAGTAGACACTTATACGCAGTCAAATCAAGGTTCTAGATAAACTATTGTCAGCCTCAGGGCTACTCTTGCTAGACAATCGAATTCACGCCCCCAATGGATGGTCACTAAGAGCCCCCATGCACTGGCACTATTATCAGTCCCATTGTTCAACGTCCATCCCCTGCCAGTCTACCTGCATCTGCCACTCGCCGCCACGCCCTCGCACCAACAGCCAGCACTGGCACTGCAGCCTGTGAATCACTGCCTTCTCACACCCCTTTGGCCACTCTATTTCCACCGTATAAAACTCCGCTTCCAGTCCCGCTTCCAGTTCCTGCATCTTCACCACCACAACGTTGCTCTGCTCTGCTTCTTCTTCTTCACCCGTCACTCACTCATTCAACCGCAAAGACAGCAAGATGAAGACCTCTACCTTCGCTCTCGCCCTTCTGGGCCTCTTCCCTGCCGTTCTGGCTCAGGACGCCATTCCCACCTCGAGCCACCTCGTTGGGGCGACCGAGTCTCGCGGCCCTTCTCCCACCGCGTCTGTCGGCTGCGAGCCTCACGGCGATCACTGTATGTCCTCTCACGCGCAAGCATCTGCATCTTGTTTAACACGCTATAGGGCACTGCGACGGTCCCCGATCCACCCAGGCTGCTGGCGCCATCGCTACTGACGAGGCTGACCACGACCACGAGGGCGAGGACCATGCCTCTGGCGCTATCGCTCCCTCTCCTACCGAGTCTGTCGGCTGTGAGCCCCACGGCGACCACTGTACGTTCTCTTCCCTCTTGACTGATCTGCTGGCTAATCATTCCAGGGCACTGCGAGGCTGCTCGCACCGGCTCCGAGGCCGCTGCTACCACTGAAGCTGACCATGACCACGACCACGAGGAGGAGGACCACGACCACGCGTCTGGCTCGGTCTCTCTCGCCCCCTCTCCCACCGAGTCCATCGGCTGTGAGCCCCACGGTGACCACTGTACGTTCACTCATCATCCCACGTCTCTTGACTGTCAGCTAACATCACCCAGGGCACTGCGAGGGTCCCGCGACCGCAGCTTCTGGCGCCAGCGGCACTCCCACTGCTAGCGAGGAGGAGGATGCTGCCGTCACCGCCAATGCTGCTGGCATCGAGGTGGTGCCTCTGGTCGGCATGGTAGCCGCCGCTGTTCTTGCGCTCTGAGATTTTGTCATCTAGATGGATTGATCTGGGGAGGTTCGTGTCGAACCCTGGATTACTTTACAGTGGGGGATAGAAAGACACTGGATTGCATGTGATGATATTCACTCAGTGAGCATAGAGAGACGATAAAAAGAACTCTTGTTACTTTCACGCCTTTACCTATTGAAGTGAGATTCGTACAGCCTCACCATGACACTTGTATCAAGACATTAATTGTCCAAATGAGATGGTTATCTTGACAACAGTGAGCCTTGATAATCAGGTCTCAATGTAACATGGTCTGACGTCCAAATATGCTCACGTCGATCAAAGCATCTACCTACCATAGCACTTGTCTCACATGTATCGCTAGCGTCACACTCAAGATAACCATAAAAGGATGTACCCAACCCTATTTCCATCTGCCAAGCTTAATCCGCCACCGTCGAATCTTCCGAGAACTAGAGAAAATCTCTCAAATCTACCCGTAAAACTTTGCCAGGGTCCTGGTGCGCAGGCTGCCCATCCGGGTTCTCAACTGCCCACCCCACGCAAGGATGAGAGGAGTTTTGCAGTGGAGAGAATCAGATCGAGGCGATTAGAATGGAAATCCGAGTGAATGGCCTTGAACCTTAGGCCGTGGTCCTAAACATGTCGGTTGACGGACCAAGACAACCTTGAATCAAGCTTACCTGCATCCCGTGCCACCGAATCGGATTGTTTACTTACACCTAATTAGAGTATCCATAATCTGCCTCTAAATGTTTATAGAAGGGACTCCGCCGAGATCCATTCTTCTGATGCCATATCGTCCGGCTTGGCTGGTGGAAGGATCTTGATCGTTAACGGGCTGTTGGGCCATTGCCACCAAACACAGCCAGTCAATGCCATTTTTTACACGGTTTTAACGGTAAAAACGCTCTTGGTCATCCAGGTAATGCCCCACGGTTCAGGTGGCCAAGCCTCGGACGGCAAAAGCTGTCAGTTGCGAGGACCTTGATGTTCTTTCTTTCCCTGCATGCATCCTTCGCGAACCACTGACGCACCACTCTCGTCTCCCCCCGCGCCAAAGAATTATCCTTTGTTCCTTTATCTATATCAAGCATCGGATCCTCGTCCTCGATATTCGCATCAACATCATTCTTCGCTGATATCCCTCCAGCCAGCGCTGCCTGCCAACGAGCCCAGTGTCTGTGTCTGCCCCCTTTCAGCAACACCATCATGGCCCGTACCAAAAGCCTCTTCGAGAGCCGTCCCCTCAAGATGCTCGCGCGTGCTCTTTTCTTTGCCGTTGCAGTCTCTGCGTCTGCGAAACCTGGAATTGTTCGTAGACAGGCCAGTGCGACAGCGACCGCTACCGCGACCGCGACGGACATGGACTTTGAGTCTCTGACTAACTGTCATATGCATGGACCTACCCAGTAGGGCGTACCATCTTCCCTTGTTCTGGAGACAATACTGAACAGCATCACAGGTTTTGTATGGCTGGATCGGACGAGTACCAGATCGTCCGCGAATCTGGTGCAACAGCTACCCAGGACGCTCCATCTTCGTACACAGCCTGCCACAACCACGGCTCAGACACGTAAGATACGTCGCTCCATACACAACAATTGCTCACTAGTCCCAGGTACTGCATGAACCCCAACGGCGGCGAAGTCCAAGTCCTCGCTGAAGGCGCAACTGCCCCCTCGCAGACGGCCAAAGAAACCGGCACGGCCTCTGCTAGCGACTCTGCTGAGATCACCGCCGTGTCGGACTGTCACGTCTCCGACAGTTCTTTGTAAGTCTTGACTCCGGCCAAGTGCTGACCAGGCTAACACGCCCAGGTACTGTATGGGTCCCAGCTCGACAGAGTACTACGTCCAGACGAGCATCACCAACACGGACGAGTATCCCGCCCAGCTCACAGGCTGCCACAGCCATGGCGATGAGACATACTGCATGTCCGACGATGGTGAAGCTCCCATCATCGCTGCTGAAGAGATCGAGTCCGGGGAAGCACAGCCCGACGAGGAGCACTGTCATTTCCACGCCGGCGTAGAGTATGTTGTCCCATTCGCAACCTAATCTTGACTAACACTCCGTCTAGGCACTGCGTCGGAGGTAGCAACGGTGCCGGAGGCCATGGTGCCGAAGGAGCCGACGGCTCTAGCGCATGCGGTCGTCGGGACAGAGATTACAAGATCGGCATTCGAGTTGGTATGCTCTTCGTGGTTCTCTTGGCCAGTTCCGTTGGTGTCTACGGCCCCATCCTCATGTCCAAGTTTACCCCTGTGCGCTCCAACATTGCTCTCATTGTCCTCAAACAATTCGGCACAGGAGTTATCATCTCAACTGCCTTTGTTCATGTACGTCCCATTCCGATCTCTGGTGCAACCATTGCTGACATTGTTCGATAGCTCTTCACCCACGCAACAATGATGTTCAGCAACCCCTGCATCGGCGAGCTTCTCTACGAAGCCACCACCGCCGCCATCGTCATGGCTGGTCTGTTCATCTCGTTCCTTATCGAGTTCTTGGTGCACCGCGCCATGCTCTGGCGGGCATCCAAAAAGAGCGAGTCGGATTCGGCGTATCTGTCGCCCAAGGCTTTGGAAAAGGCTGAGATGGCCAACATTAGCATCATGGAGGCTGGTATCATCTTCCACTCACTGCGTACGTTTCCATTGGCCTTGTAGAATTCGACTAACATGAGCAGTCATCGGCATCACCCTCGTTGTAGCGGGCGACTCTTTCTTCATCACCCTCGCCATTGTCATCATCTTTCACCAGCTCTTCGAGGGTATCGCGCTCGGCACTCGAATCGCCTCTCTGGGCTACGGTCAGACTCCGCTCGCCCTCGCGCATGCTCACTCCCACTCGCCTCCTCCCTCGGTCGAACGAACCGGCACATCAACCGTCCCTCTGTGGAAGAAGCTCCTCCTCGCCTCGGGCTTCGCTGTCATCACCCCCATTGGAATGGGCATTGGTATCGGTGTTCTCAACGTCTTCAACGGAAACGACTCCTCTACGCTCATTGCTATCGGAACTCTGGATGCGTTTTCGGCGGGTATCCTCATCTGGGTTGGACTTGTCGAGATGTGGGCGCAAGACTGGATGCTGGGAGGTGAACTTACCGATGCCGGTATCTTTACCACGACTTTGGCTATGTTCGGTCTTATCTGCGGTATGGTCCTGATGAGTGTGCTGGGCAAGTGGGCTTAAGAAGGGTTGTTGGAAGAGACACTGTAGATAGTACTCTGCGATGCGATTCAATTCCGGTGACGTCCATCGCAGATTGGTCGGAAAACACTCGTTAGACATAACTTAGAGCAACAGAGCTACAGTCTTGACTTGATGCCTCTCGTCTCCATCTCAACCTAATCCTTCTTGGCCCGCGCCGCCTGGATCCTTCGTGACATACTGCTAATGTTGAAAAATATGCCAATGATGCCCTCACTCATCCACCGCGGCAGACACGACAGGAACCACACCCTGGTGGCCATCCCTCCAGCATAGTACCAATCCGGCGTCCTTCCAAACCACCCACCAAGATACCCCTCCCCCTTGAGCGCCTGGCCAACAACCTTGCGCGCATACTCCTCCGTCGGCACCGTCGCCGTGCGCTGGCTAAACGTCAACCGGCGCTCAAACACATCCTGCACAGGCTTGTACATGGAGCCCTCCGGCAGCTCCCTGTGCGTGCGACTAGCGATGTTGGACCGCACAGTTCCGGTCACGGCGTTCATCACCCGCACGTTGAAGGGCCTCAGCTCGAGACGCAGCGCGCGCGACCACACGTTCAGAGCGCCCTTGGTGGACGAGTAGATTGCGCCAAAGAGATAGGGCACCAGAGCGGATGTGCTCGAGATGTTGATGACCAGCCCGCGTGCTTCGATCAGAAGAGGTGCGAAGATCTGGACCATGGACATGGGGCCGAAGACGTTGACTTCGTATGTGGCGCGGACGTCGTCGAGGTCCATGTCAAGAGCGGGGATGGTGTGCGTCCGGCCGCTGAGGAGGTCAGTATATCTATCTGTTGACACAATGCGATGGCGGGAGTCTTACGCGTTGTTGACGAGAATGTCAAGACGGCCGCCTGTGAGCTCCGAGACTTTGTCTCTGCATTCTGCGATGCTCTTGGGTGAGGTTACTTCCAGAGGGAGGACGCTGATGCCGGGGGCTTCGAGATCCTTGATCAGGTCTGTGTTGCGCACCGTTGCAATGACGTGGCAGCCTGTCAAGTGTCAGTATATTCTCGCATGATGTAGTTGAGAGTGACTTGCCTCGTCGATGGAACTCAAGAGCAAGGGCATGGCCAATACCACCGGGTGAGCAGCTGTGTGGTCTTAGCATCTCAACAGCTTCAATTGAGTCCAAGGTTAGTCTTACCCTGTGATGAGAACGTATGTCTTTCTGTCAGCCATCTTGAGTACTTCTCTCAAGTCTCGTGATGAAATATGATACTTTAACAGGTAATTGAGCACAGGTCGTTGAATACCTAGCTCACAATTGTAAAGCTTCAGAATGAAAAAGCATGTGAAATTGAGGAAGCTATCTATCCCTTGCTGATCTGTGGAGCTTGGTCGAGGTCTGCGCCACGACTGAGCCACTCGTCAAGTTGCGCCACACTGTCACTCAACACCATCTTCTCAATCCCTCACACGTCTCAAAGGCGAATGTTCTTCCACTTGGCCCCCATCGTGATAGGTTCTCTTATCGATTCAGGAGGTTGGATCTTATCTCTGCAATCTCGTGCGTACTCGTGGAGTCTTGACTGGAACTCCATCTCTCGGCTAGCCTCCACCTCGCTTCCTCTATTACTCGGAACCTGCTCCAAGATAGCATTGCACACTACTCTCCAGATAGTGAAACCAGTATTGCTCGAGCTTTTTTCGTCAAAGCTGCCTATGCGGACAAACTCTTCCATCTGGCAGTCATGGTCCTGCCGCCGCCGCTGAACCACCAAGCCCGTCACTGTGCTAGCGTGGATCCTGCCTCTGGCAAGCGGGAGGATAAAGCATGTTGGTTCAAAATTGACACATTTTTTGGAGGGTAGGGTGATAATTGATCGACCTTTGTGAGGAACTCGCGGGTATGGCAGTGGAAGCAGATAGCCTTCGGGTATCAAGCATGGCTCGGGGTCGTCGTCGATTCTTTCACGGAGATCCTCGAGGTCTTCGTAACCATCATACTGTTTGAACTGTGCTGGGATGAGCAGACAGAACAAGTCCAGAGTTGCCGATTTTGGTAAGCCGTACATATCGTTCCCTATGGGCACAAAGCTGCTGTTGCTCAGGTACGCTAGAGGGCTATAATATTGCTGGATATCTGGCATTTCTGGTATGTCGGGCAGGGGAACATGGTAACTGATGGGCCCAGGCCATGATGCCCACGACCATGAAGGCGTAGAATCGTCCGGACGTCGACTGAACTCTGGCCCAGCGTGTTTGGGAGACCAAAGGAGATCATGCATCCAGCATCTCTTGCGTATTCCTGCAATGTACTCCTCATCGGTCTGACTGAACAAGAACCTGGCGATGCCCGAAATGGCAATCAACCTATCTTTCTCGAATGTCAAGGCACTCTCCATGTAGTTCTCTAGAATGTTGAGCCACGGATACGTGCTTAGGTTGGGGTCATGAAAAACAGCAATGTTTGGTCGCTTGCCGTAGTTTTCTAATTCATTAATCCCCTCCGGGGCGGCTTCGCAAGCCTGAAGGTCATCGCACTCCCAATAGAGCTGATCATTGCCCAGGTAAAGGATCCTTGGTGACAGCAGCCGTTCTTGAAGCACCCAGCCTCTTCGATTGACTTGGGAGTTATGGATTGTGAGATGCCACTCACTTATTTCCTGAACAAAGGCATAATTAGTTGACTCGGATACTGCAGCCGTAGTAACATCCAGCCACCGAGGGATAGTGCTTGGGTCGCGAGGCCGAAGAAAACCGTCATTGGAGCACTCCCAACATATGCTGAAGGTGCAAGTGGCATTCATGTAGACGTCTGTCATTGTGGCAGCCTCTTGGAGGAAATCCTCGGGAGAATCCTGGAAAATGCAGAGTGAATCAATCCAGATATATCTGAAACCGAGTGTACGACAGAGGGCGAAAGCATCTTGGTAGCTGCGTGGCACGCACTCGTCAGGTTGGCCGTTCTTCCGTGATGAGTGGTTGCCCGAAAGCAACTTGGGTGTGTGGTCCGTCCATCTATGCGTCAAGGCAATATACTTTGTATAGTCTTGATCCTGAGCTCTTGTCTCGACTAATGACCATCTCTTGGATTGGCCATCGCAAACATCAATTAAACGAGTCGGAACCTTGTGGCTTTTCTGAGGGTGCTGCTCCCGTAATTGACATTTTGGGTGCTTCCTCTGGCAGTCTGAGAGCCAGGATCGGATGGTTTTAAGAGTAGTATCGGAAGCAAGGTGGCCTTCCAGTTCAACTACCGAATCTACGAATGACTGTTAGCCATAGACAATTCATGTACATCATAGCGTGGGCTACCTGTGAACTGCTGTCTTGTAGTAAAGTAGACGGATACCTCAAAATAGCATAGTGCTGACTCGCTGCCTGAACAACAATAAAACAAGTATCTCGTCTCTGAATAACTGCCTTTTTCCTGAAACCAGACAATGAACGGATGACGCACAGTATCGCGATAGGCGGCTGAAGGCGAGGGTCTCATGCGTCGCCATGCAACCCAACAAACAGGACAGTTTCGATCGAGGGATTTACAAAAGGATTCCCAACAGGAGTGTAAGAGACCAGGCAGTTTCGGCACTTCCTCTACCTCAGGTCTTTCATGATTGATTTTGTGCCATTCTCGGAAGGCATACATTGATTCCTTGTCCTCGGCAACGCCAAGACAAAGCTCGTAACACGGCGTACACAGGGCCATGTTGGTTGTAGTCTCGAAATTGGCAATATCGGCAAAGTATCGCCCCAGGTGCAACGTTGGTTTGAGGGATATACGAAGAGGAAAAGCAGAGCCTGGTGAGAAGTGAGGGGAGGGGGAGAATGGCCTGTTTAAAAGGCCGCTGACAGCACACCCGCAGGGGAGGGACAGGCAAGATAAGCAGCCTCAGCCACATCACCATGGAAAGCAAATGAAGCAAAATGCGAGGGAAAAAATGTATGTACGCTAATATCCAACCAGTGAGGTATACATTCATCGTCCCAGCTGCGTGATCCCAATTCCAAATCACAAAAACTCCGAGGCTGTAACCTCTATGTGTATCCAATTCTTTCCCTCCGACGCCAGCCAAATATCCATCTATCCATCCATCATGTCTGCCTCGCCTCCCCAGCCTGACTACGCGGCAACTCCCCGTGTCCATCCACCGGCGTCGATCCAGGCATCTCCACCGCCGTCCCCGTGCCGTCCATCTCATACACCGGTGTCGGCGCCGCCACACTGTCCGGCGGCAGCTCTACCGGCCCGGCGCCGTGCTTCGGCGGGGCGTAGTATCCCGAGTTCGGATCCGGCGTCGGCCAGCCTTGGCTCGGGTGCGGCGATACCCAGCCCTGGCTTGGATGCGGTGACGGCCATGCGGGCTTGGGTTCCGTGGGGTGGGCTGGTGATGAGCCGTCTTCGTAGTTGGGTAGCATAGGGTGCCACTCCTCCGTCTTCTTCTTGCGACGCTGCAGCCAGAACCAGGCAAACAGGCCAACGACGGCGGCGCCTCCCACCGCTGCACCAACCGCCACACCGGCTGTGGCGCCTGTCGATAGGCCCGTGTCGTCTGTGCTTGCGTCGCTGGCGGTAGGTCTAGCAGAGCCGGTGTTGGTGTGAGTCCTCGTGGCCGTAGCAGTCGCCGAAGTGGAAGCTGAAGTCGTAGTCTGGCCCTCCTTGGCTGCGTCTTGAAACTCCTGTTTGGAGACCTTCATGGGGGTGTTGGACGTCTTGCAGGCGGTTTGCATAGTATCGAATGTGCTGTCGACGTCGCCTGGTGATTCATCGCCGATGCAACGCGCGGAGCCCAGAATAAAGTCATTGTTGTAGTTGCCGAGACCGCAGAGGCAGTAGTTGAGCTCCTTGCTGTCAGCGCCGGTGCATTCAGCGTTGTCGGCGGCTTTGTTGAGGCATGCTTGTGCGCCCTTGGGGTAGAAGTCGAAGTTGTTTTTGAGGTCGGCGAGGACGGGCGTTAGCAGGAGGAGGAGGAAGGTGAACCAACGCGACGCCATGGTGAGCGAGCGTGCCAATTAAGCTGTGATCAATTGTGGTAGAGTATATCGGGTATTTTTGCAAATTTCGATGGTGTTTTGATGTTTTGATGCCAATATAGGGCGATTTGCTGGTGAGGATGACCCTGTTTCAGCCCGGCCACGACGGATATTAATCGTAAACAGGGGACGAGAGATGAATCATCCGATAACAAAAGTCGCAGGCCATGTAATTCCAAGCTCTTGAACGGGCCAAGTAAAAAGTGAGCGACACTCAATAATTAAAACAGAAAAAAGATAATAACGAGTGACGGATTCGTCGGGAGTGGAAACGGATTCAAGTCGTGAACAGTGGAGAGAAGAGAGGGAGAAACAAGGGAGAAACAACTCAGCTCGTCTACTTGTCACAGGGGGGGCCAAAGCTTGAATACAAAATACAACCCTCCACAAGCGCTAAAAGCCAGCTGTAGAGCCATGATGACGGAGCCAGTGATTGTATTTAATTTCCTAAGCGACGATCCTCCTTGTCAGCACCAAGATGCTCTTGGGTCAAGATGGACACGAAGGATCGGCACCAGCTTACCGTCAATGGCTTCACTAGCCCCATCATGGCGCAGCAGAACAAAAGTCGTGGAGTTGATTGGCTGATGCAGGGCTATTTTCGGATATCCTTGCTAATGTAATTAAGGAACGTGGCTTGGCGGGTCTGTAGGGTAAGATAATCAGCATCAACAACATGTTCGAGGCTGTTGAATGGTGAATATTTACTGAGTGGCAAGCTTGTATCTATATCCCTTGTGACGATCATCCAAGTCTCACTGCCCTGCAAGGCTGACGTGAACCGTTCCAACGGAAACGTTACCATCCTGCAAATCATGCCTATCCTGTCTCCGCCATCCAAGGCGGAAAACAGCTCAGACCTTACAGATATTGCTTGTTCCCTGATACACCGAGAATCATGCCATATCCACAAGACAGGGTATCAATTCCTACATATTTCACCTTCTATAATACATCAAATCCACATCTCAGTTCTCACATCGTCACAAGGATCCTGACTCGTCTTTTCAGACACCGCCTCATCTCATAGCCTGCCAAACACCTTTGCAAAAATCTCACGCGCCTTGAGGAGGTTCAAAAGACACATCCTCTCGTTGTCCAGATGCGCAGAGTCACTCGATTGTCCACAGGGCAGGTGAGCAGCCGGCGCACCAAACTCCTTCTCCAGGAACCGAATCGCTGGGATCGAGCCACCCTCGCGGATATACAGCGGCTTACGCGGCTTGCCCAGCTTGGTCTTGACCGAGAGAACCTCTTCCTCCTTGGGCTTGCCTGCTGTGTCGTCGACAGCCTCGTCTGGCGTCGCTTCTCCCGATGATGTGGATGTCTCGAAGCAGTCCTCCCATGTCTCCACGATGGCCTTTTCCAGGGTCTGGAAGATAGCGTTGGTGGGGTCGCCGAGCCAAGGCTCAGCTCGGTTGTCCACGTTGATGGTTAGTCTGTTTTGCGACTCAAGCTGTGAAAACTCATTCTGTAAAAATGTTGTGAGGGCTTCAATCACCGTATCCACTTCTTGTCCTGGTACCACACGCAGACTGATGTGAGAGCTGGCGTGACTGCTCACCAGACTACCATCAGGCCCCGAAACCTTGTACCTGTGGAGTGTCAAGTTGGGCTCCCTCCATCGTGCCATAAGCGACTGCTTCAGCCTCTCCTCGGGACCCTTTTCGGGGTTGCTGCGGATAAGAATCTGAGCGATATCGTCGTAGCGCGCTTCCTCTTCAGGTGTCACTGGAAGAATGCCATCGTAGAAGCCAGGAATCTGTACCCGGTTGCCCGGTCCCTTGAGCTTGGCAAGGATCTGAGTCAGATCTGACAGAGGCTCGTTCATCATGTAGGATCCGTCAACACCAGAGTGAATATCCGGACGAGGTGCGTCAACGCAGACGGTAGTGTGCAAAACACCACGGAGACCATATGTCAAGCATGGCACCTCATCGTCAAGCCAGTAACTGTTGGCAAGAAGAATGTAGTCCACTTCGCCAATCAGCTCCTTATTCTTCTTGACGGCCTCTTCGAACCCAAGCGACCCAAACTCTTCCTCACCCTCAATCAGAAAGATGACATCGTTCTCCAGCTGCTGATTCTCCATCAAATCAGTCACCGCGTACAGAGCGGCAATGATGGGACCCTTGTTGTCGCTGACACCGCGACCGTACAAGTAGCCGTTGGTTCCTAGCATGGTGAATGGATCGTTTTCCCATTTTCCCTTACGACTGTCGGCAGCAACAACATCGTAGTGGCCGTAGAAGAGAATCCGCTTTCGCCTCTCAGCTGCCTCCTTCTTGGCCGAGAAACGAGCGTAGACGACCGGGTTGTGGTGCTTTTCAGTGCTGAGCAACTCGACATGACCTCCTAGACGTTTAAACAGTGCACCGAGGTAGGTCGCTCCTTTGCGACAATCCTCTGCGAACTCCGGACGGGAGGAGACCGTCTTGTACGAGACAAAGTCTCTCAGCGACGACAGCAGTAGGTTGTCCGACGCCTGCGATACCTCCTTTTCCTTGTTATGGCACTTGTCGCTATCGATCGACCAGATGGAAATATTATCGTCGTTGGCGCCGGTAATGAAGTATTGCTTGTTTTTGTAATTGGTCACAGCTGAGGCGAGGACCTTGCCTCGGTGAGCCTCCCATCGCAGGAGACACTGGTACTTTTGGGGAACAGCTCCGGACGAGGCATGCTGGTATTTCCCGTAGTGTGTGGTGCTGTATTTCTGCCAAGTGTTAGCAAGACAATTCCTTCATGGTAAAGAGAGTACTCACGCTCGCCCAACCATTAGTTGCAGCAGTCCACAAATACCCCCAGCCCATCTGTATCGACATGATATCGCAATCGTGCGCCTTGATCACCCTCAACCGTTGCGCAGTATCGAGATCCCACAGCTCGACGATACCGTCAAGCTTGCCAGCGTACAAGAACGAACTGTCAAGTGCCAGAGACAGGACGGACTCGCCATCATCCACGCCCAGTGTCATAATCTCCTGAATACCACCACCATGCTCCTCGTCCTCACCAGCCGCATGCCCTAGACTCCAAAGTTTGATGGTTCCATCGCCTGCGCCAGAGATCAAGACATCATCGTCGGTACCAACCTCCACAGTAGGGCCCTTAGCTATGAGCATGCAGTATACATAGCCGTAGTGTGCAAAATTCCTAACGCAGCCGGAGTGCATCTGGAGAACAGTTTCTGCCTTGGGGATCAAGTCCCATCGATCGTCATTGCGGCGGGGTGTACTTGTGCCGCCGACAGCCTTGGAGTCGAAGAAGCGATGGTTTCGACGATCGGGATGTTGCTGCGACTCGGACGAGACACGAGCCGTATCGTCTCTGAGCCCAACCCACTGAATGGTGGCATTTTGGGCACCGAGGTATAGCGTCTCATGCTGGGGGCTGTATGCGGTGCAAAAGATATCGCCGACGTCGTAGGAGCCGTAAATCTCGTACCGCCGTGTCAAGGTACTAGGCTTCCAGACGTTGATGATAGGGTCTCCAGCGCTGGAGAATAAGAGGGAGGCGTCGGGCGATAGCGAGAGAGACAGGACGCTGCGCTTGTGCGCCTGAACGCGGTGGACTTCGCGGAAGGTATCGAGAGACCATGCTACGATCTCGCCATCTTGTGTACCGGCGTAGATAGTTTCGTGCTGTGGGCTAACGGCGAGGGCAAGGACGGTGCTTGTGTGGGAGAGGGAGTGGACGAGGTCTGGGCGCGTAGGATCTTCGGCGACTTCGAGGGGAGATAGAATCGGGGACGAGGGGCCAGGCGACATTGTCGGTGAGGCCGTCCGTGAGGGCATCGTGAGAGTTTCTGTTGTGGCTTATTGTTAGTTTGACGGTGAAAGCATGTGGAACGAGGGGCAGAGGCAGGGCTTGCTGGGAAGGGCAGTGTATGACGTTAAACAATGAGTGACATAATCAAAGAATACCAAGACTTTAGGTTAAATAGGACATACATGTCTCGAATATCACCAGCTGCGATAGACGAATGTGGTGTTGTGGATGGATAAGATAGGGTGTAGAAGAGTCAGTGACAGCGCCGAGACCGCTCAGAAATTCAGCCCCAGTATGACGCGATAGCGCAATACCAGGCCAGGGTCTCCTTTTTCTCGTCAAGTCTCAGGGAGTCGGGCACGGTCAAAAAAAGGAAGAAGCACAAGCCTCTGGCATAAATTGTGCCACTTTCGTTGGGCATTCGCCATCGAGGACAAACCACGGCACTTTCAAGTGTTGGGAATGTCTTCAATCTGGGCATGGACGCCACAGCCTTGTGATGGATGAGTGTGTTGATTGGTTGAGCCACGCATGCAGCCTTGTGGGCTCACTAGCCACCCTCCTTTGGCACTAGCCTCTCGGGGAATTGTTGAACTGTAAGTGAATTCTTGATGTAGAACAGCGGACGTGAAGTGACGATGAGTCGTGATAGAAGATGATCGTTGAAGGATTTGGGAGAGTTCCAATGCTGTTTTTGCTATCGAAGACCGCTTGGCTATGCTCGATGTCCAATTGATAAGATAACAGCGCTGGTTGGGAGCAGTGGGAGGATGATCCCAGGAAAAGCGACGCATTGGCTGGGCCTCAAGGCTAAGAGAACAAGGAAACAGAAACACTCACGGTCATCATCTGTGATAGTATCCTCTGCGTGTCGCTTCTCGCTCTCCAGTATCTTTGCACATCCCCTACAGCCACCATCACTGGGTAAAGAAGAGTCAGAAGTCATGGTCGTCAGCGTCACCAAGCAGTGCAATGAAAGTAGTTGCAAGAGAATAAATTGTATACCGCGAGAAGAAAGCAAGTAAGACAGGATAAGCCAGCCTCAGCACGGGATATGATGTGCTAAGCTGGCTTGCTCCCTGTCCTCTCGTCAGCTCGATTACAGCTCAGCAAGAGTAGCAGGTGACACATGTGCGACCCCTACATGAAATGTGTACACTCTTGATACCCGAAAAAAGGAAGCATGCGAAGTTGAGGCAGCGCCTCACCGATATTTTAGCCACCCCCTAGTCGTATAGCACCGATATGCGCCCCGTTCAGCCGGCTCCGACAAGGGTCCATCCGGCCCGGCCGGCGACATCGGGGCCGTCGGGACGGGCAGCCAGAGGGAGGGGTCATCCATGCAGCTGCGTTTTTGCCCTGAAGGACCCCTGTTTTGAATGTCACCGTCGCAATTTGGGTATCATTTGACGTTTTTGATGGGTTTTTATTGACTAACTACATATTCTCCAAGTTGTAAACTACCTTACTTCAATTGTCTATGTCCATGTCTGCGGCAGAGCAACCACACGACCACGTCCATTCTTCTTCCAAGCGCCATGGATATCAATATCAGTTTCTTCGTACTATTCGCACAAGCTTTTTGTAAGTTTCCGAGTTCGCTTTTGGTAGCTGGTAATTGAGAGTGACACCCAGGAAAGTGCTGAGGAACCTCTCGAAAGGATGAATGTTCTTGTGCACAGGTTCTCTATCAGGGCAATAGCCAGCGCATTAACGAGGCGCAAACGTTTTGTCCAGGGATATCAGGATACAATCAAGTTTAATCGTGTATATAAAGACATTTTCCATCGCGTATCTTGCTTGACGTATGGTGTCCATGGTCCATTCTCTGTACAGTGCAGGTGTGACTCCGTACCTTTCCGAGACGTGGCCGTGTAGGATTGTATAGTCGCAGGACGACATGGCCTGTAGAGCCAACCCGGGGTGCTGCAGGGTTGGGTTGCTCAAGGAGAAATTGATGCCACCGCTGTACGTGTGGACTGGCTTGCTGTATATGTCCGCCGTGCCATCAGAGATGCTGAAGGCCTATAATATAACGGCAAGATACGTATGATGCAGTATATACTTGATAGTCTCGAAGGTCATGTCGCTTGTCTTCGTCTGAGAGCAGCAACATGCACCTCCTTGCGCATATCGCAGAGGATTCAAGTTATATATAAGTATTGGTGAGTTTGGTAACCGAGTCCCTTCTGGTAAGGGTGTCACTTGGTCGCATGCTGGAACGGCAGAAGTTGTCATCGACAATTCTCTCCCACAAGGAAAAATCGACCATTGTCGCTCTGGTGCATATGTATTGAAAGAGCAGGGGGGAGATTGCGTGAATCAGTGGGCCGTGTCTACACTGATGCGTAGCTTGCGAATACATGTTCAATATTCGCTCATTCCCCCGGATCAGAGAGATCGAAAACATAATCAATGTGCGTATGGATGGATGACCGTATATATAAATTATAATGCAAATTTGGTGCTAGATGTATTGTCAAAGCAGCGTAGAGAAGTCTAGCTTCGGCCCTACGTCTCAGGGTTGCTCTGCGATGGTTGTTCTCTTTGAGCGAGTCTCGCTATAGGCTGTTTTGCATTCTTTCTTGACTCCGGGGCCGAACCGAGTACGGCTCGGTGATGGTCTGGGAGTAATGCGGCAGCGTGCAGTTCTGGATAGCTGCTCAGTGTCGCGAGAAATCGGAATGCCTGCGTGAGTTGCTCAGGGCGGTGTGACAGACTCCTGGCCGTAGCTGAGGCAAATTGGCAGAGAATCTGAATGCTGACTAGTATTTCATAGCCTCGAAGGGTATAGACGTGAATATAAATACCAAGACGGTCCAAAAGATAGAGACGGTCAAGTAACAGCGTGCCTAGTATGATTCTGAAGTTGTCGATGGGCGGGAGTCCCTGTCGGATTACAAGTACCGATGGGGGCTGTGCTGAGGCCGACCATGATATGCCTTACGGGCCTCATTAAGACGTGACAACCTTCTTCACCTTCTCAAACTTGTTCAACGTCGACCTCCCGGGGTTGAATGCTAACTTCCACTTCTGCAGCACTTGGTGACCGTCATCATGCACCCCATGACGCGCACAACCACCAGCCCCCGGAGGACGCCTCGATCTCGCGCAAGATGCCGAAGAGCATTTTCGTCTTCTTTGTCTTGGTCGTGCAGACTCTCATGGCCATCTCGATCAATGGGGGGTATATATAGTGTAGTTGTGTTTGGCGTGACGTCGAACGAAACTTCGTCTGACCGCAAGCACGGAGCCAATAAATCCGCCGAGCCCTTGGTACCCACGGATGATAGGCAATGGTCGGTTGAGCACTTGGTGGCTGTAGACGATTATATATAGCGCATCTCAAACACAACTGTGGGAAGAAGCGTGTTGTTCGGGCCGGTCGCAGCTTGTAAGTTGTTCCTGGTCGGTTGGTACACAGCGGAGAGACCCCCCAAGAGCATAGGAAGGGTTTCTCGTCGCGAGAACCATTCTCAGGGCATCTATATATATATATATGCACCGTCCGTAAGCCTGTACATAGCAGTGGTCTGAGTATAAGGTGAGTGAGTATAATATATCGCTGTAAGTTCACATTTCCCTTGAATAAAGAGAGATGGTCTGGATGCAAGAGACCGCTTCTTTCTTGCTTCTGCTGGCTTATGGAAACTATCGCATGGAAGGACGTGGGTAGCGATGGCGCTTGTGGTCCCTCATGGAGTGCAGGTCCGCGTTGAACTGCTTGGTATAAGTCTTTGGTTGATACCATTCACGTTGCGCAGGGGCTCATGAAGGTATTCACAAGGTAGATGTCTCTGTTGAGATAGGTGGGCCTGGTGTTGAGACCCTAAGGTCTCCAACACCAAGCCCAGACGCACGTGGCTAGGCACGTGCCTCCCGAGACGATGCTTTCACGCATCATCGGTAGATTAGTTCTTCCAGTTCGAACTGATCTTCGAGAAATCTCATATCTCTCAAGGTCGTCAATCCCAAGCCATTGAGCTATACTTTGTGGTCTCTGCGGGCTTCCATTGATAATAGATGTGGCTCTCGGGACATGGAAGGACTTTTGCCAGTAGACCCAGCCGATTCCCCTGCTCGATATGAGCACCCAGATCTCCGATACATTCTAAGTATAATATAACATAGAATTCCTCACGTCAGGAGGCTGGCTCGAGTCAGCCACGGCCGAACAATATGTTCAGTAACCTCCTTTAAGGTGAGAGCGTGCATTTGCCGATGACAAACCAGCAAGGCTCGGTATTGTTGGTCTTGAGGGTGAATGCATGGGTTTGTTGTGAGTCTGAGAGAAATCTTTAGATGGCTTCTAGCTGATAACCCATAAACGGTATAAATCTCGGTCATATCATAATTAAATTTGGGCTCAATGGATGAGACCAGCTTGTCCAAACAATATTGTTTCTGGATTTGCAGGAGAAGACCACCCAGGTCATCAGCGTAGTTTTTGGCATATTCGAGCACAGTAGGTGACTCAGACTGCATTGTCATAAATGCCTCAAGCTGTTCTTTCATATGAGCTGCCATCATGTCTTTGCAAGAATAGCTTAGGGATAGGGAGGTACGGGGGCTCCAGCGCCGGGTGTATGCCGGCCGCGATAGATCTTGTCCTTGCCTAAGTTGAGGATTCATTGATATGTAGCATCCTGTCTTAGTCTCCTATGCGTTCTAAAGTCACGCATAGGTACGGGGTCTAGAGGCCGGTTTAAAAACATTCGCACCGAGACGATTGGATGCGAGCAAAGTGCTCGGCGGTTAGCTGCCACCATATGGTAGCTGACATGAGACAGTTTGGAATCGCTGTAGTCCTGACGTCGTTCAGATAGAAGTCCAAATTGGTATGGTCATTGGACTCCAGACGAACTGATGCAGCATGGGGTGCGCTGGTGGAGGCTGAGTGGTATTTGCCGTGGGACATTGACAATATATATAGCGTGACATGCTTTCACCATTTCCAGTAATATATAAAATGAAGAATGTGTCCAAGGTGGCAGAGTGTATGGAGAATCGGTATTGAAGACTTTGCCACAGATGCATCAAGAAAGCGCAAAGTCTTCACCCTACACAACGGGATACCAGTCTCCCCTTCAGAATAGGTGCTGTCCTTGCGACGAAACATATCCCAGTTTTTCATATAATCGTGCAAAGTCAAATCTTCCTGCTTGACTACCAAGACTTCGCTTGAATGTCTGGCTCAATTCGGTCCAGATTCACTCTGTCTTACCAATCCTGACAGCATTCCTGGTCCGAATTTCCCGCACAATAAGAACCAGGCGCAGCCGGCCCGTTTTGTATTGTCGATGAGGCCTTCGGCGTTGTTGTTATCTAGACAAAGCCCGGCACTGATCATCATATCGCGGAGCCTTTGCTTGTCCTCGGAGCTCAGACGCATCCTGACACCGTCGTTGTCTTAGGTATATATAGATATACAAGTATGGGGTATTCTCTGGTATGCGGACGCTTGTACTGTCGGCAAGCATGTTTTGTTCGATGCTGTCCCAGCTCTGATTCGTGTTGACGTGGCAGACATGCCAGACAAGCTTGTTTTTGTGGCATCTTGGCGACCACACCACGATGACGAGTAGCGATATATCCATGAATATCGCACGCACCTGTATAAGAGTGGCAGGAGTTGTTCAACCGGGTCTGTTCCCGAGACCTCATTAACAGCGCCAGCTGCTACCTGGGTCAAGTACCGTACCAGGATGGCGAAGTCAGAGGTCGAGTATGGCCCCTGTCGAACGACAGGTAGGTATGGAGAACTTCGGCTCTACCACCGACGCGCGACGTTTATAGTCTTCCTCTTTCTAAATGTTGGACGGAAACTATATATACTGCGAGATGTCTCTGTCATCCAACTGCTCGACAGGCATTGACACTGTTGCTTCGATGTTCTTGCAGATGGGTGTACCACAAGCGATGTCTGGAGTGTGATACGAGCATAGTGACTGGACATATGTTGATCTTCTATGTGTACTGGTCGACGTAGTGTCCTGCGTGGGGACTCATTGAGTTGGGTCGCCACACCGCTTCGAATCCAGCCAGGTGTATATAATATAAATGCATCTCGTACAATCATGTACCTCTGTGCCAGCGGTTGGTGTGGACTGCTGTTGAGTGACCGGCCGTAACCTTCAACTGCTCGCAGACAGCTTCATAGAAGTCCATCATGGCCAAGGAAAAACCATGCAATGGATATTCTGCAGCTGAGATAACGCACCAATACGATGGGTGATCCATCCTCGGTGTCAAACGTCCACCGGTCGCTGTAGAATACTCAGGCATCTCTTCGTCGTTTGGAAGGAGGCCGAGTAACACACCTAATGATGCTTTGGTGTGGGTATATATAATGAGAGAGACGACAGGTACGCAGGATATTGAAATGGACCGGTGGAGGTTCAAGGTGTATATAGCTGAACTCGGAATATAGAGCTTCTGAGTGAAGCACAGTTGAGGACGTCCGGTTGTTGTTTCTCGCTGTGCTCCAGCGAGATATATATAATGTAGAGACGTAGATGGATGTTGACTGTAGTATTTGAGAAAAAGGAAATTTGTTGCGTTGCCCACAGCCTTCATGTCGATGAGCACGGCTTCCATCACCATCGCCCAAACTAGTACGACCTCTTGGTGGGAGAAAGCTCACTGTTTGTACTGGATCGATGGGTAGGTATTCGCATGGCCCAGTGCATATATCGCCTGGTGCGTTGTAGGAGTAGGGCTCCAGTTGGTTGGAAGTCCGGGATAAGTGAAGGGGCCTGAGTCTGAACAAGATATATAATAGACGCCTTCATACGCTCTGAAGGTATTTGCATGCTCCAATGGTAATGTCTCAGGTCGCTGCGTCCTTCAACAGAGTCTGCCATAACTAGTCATGGTCAGTTGCGTTTTAAGGAGAAGCAAGAGGGACACTCACGAGCGATGCGTGGCCCCATCCCTGACTGTCACTCCGGTGCAGAGGTCTAGGTCGTGCTCCAGGTGTTGCTTGACAGGCTTTAGTAACCCTGTCGCGTCGGAGGTGTATTGTCAGATATAAAGACACAAGCACCTCCCGACTATCTTCCCTCTCAGGTAGTATATATAGGATATAGTGCTAAGTCCATGTAAGTCAAAGGTGTCAGGTCTAGGCCAACACAAGTTGGTCACTTACTATTATATTCCCGCGTTTCATGCATGGCGATTCTTCGAGTTATGGTTTCGTCTTCGTCAACAGGACAAGGCGGTTGAGGCACTTGCTACTGTATATAGAGAGCGTTGGCGTGTCAGCTGTTTTGAATGTGGAGATGACGGGCGACGCTTTTATATGGCACAGAGTGGGAAAGGCAGAATGCATGATGGCAAAAGAAAGGTGTATAGAAACTCAGGATGGTAGCCGGCCAGAAGCCATGCTTGCCATTGTCAAGGCTGATGCTGCACATACATTAGCCATGGAAGGTCTTGGGTCGATGAACTCATCAGTCAATACTCACACACATATAAAGGAGTCAAACCCATGGTTTTCGATGATATTTTAGTAACGCTGTTGAGAAATAGGCATCTGGTAATAGCCAAAGGTAACGTTTTGACCGATACTCGCAAGAAATTCCTAGAATGCCAGGAGTGTTTTGTTAAGGTGAACTTTCTGGTCGGGAAGCAAGCTGTCAAAGTGATACAATTGTCCCTTCTTGCGATCCCAAATGCAAGCGGTCCAGTGGGCATAGTCCCCATGCCGGACGGGAAAGATCATGAACCGGAGTCCGTACATGGCCTGTCGAGCCAAAAGGAAAGGGACAAATCCCAGATGATACTCAAAGTCGACCTTATCATAGTCATCAGGAAGAAGAAGAGACTTTTTGTACCCCAATCTTATACCTCGGGTGTGTACCTTTGGCAAGGTTGAAAGGTAGACTGAAAGCTGTCCAGAAACAAGGGCCTGGGATTCATGTAGGAACTGGAGCATCGGTCATCGTCGCTCTTAGGCGGCGAACATTTCATAGGAATATATATGTGGCAGACTCTGTGACACATCTGTCTAGTATGATGAGATTAGATTTATTCCTTTACAGGGAACGAGAGCAGCTTACTGTCTGGTGTGCATCCATAGCATATGACCCATGAGTCACTGCCTCAATCAGCAACGACTTCTTCTGGAATGAATACCCAATCAATTTCGAGGGGCTCCAGAGTAGAAGGAAGCTGTACGTCGTCGGCGGCTCCAGCCGGTGTTCTTTGACATGGTGGAATGAGACGACATGAGGTCCAGCATGCTTCGGGATTGTCTCCTGTGGAGTCTTGTCTATGCGATATCATCAGCCCAGTCCACATGCCTAAGAGGTTTCGAACTTACACCAGGTATCACGTCTCTGAGCTGGCGGAGCTGATGCCTTGGGAGTAGTATCGCTGTTGGGGCGAAGCTTTCCAGAGCTTCCATGCAGCGTCTGATCCTTGCAGGCGATGGGCCAGGGAGTGTATATAACTTGCAATGGCTTGTGGCCCTTCGCGGTCCTCCTTTTCAGGAAGTCTGCGTGTAATATGCCGTCAGCGCAGTTCACTTGACTTGCAGGACTTGAACTTACATATAGTAACCTCACGATGGAAGGAGGATAGAGATGGTGAGTGTATGTGTATGATGGAGGTGAGAGGCGTAAATACCCCACGGCCAAGTCCCCGTGCATACTGTAGGGGCAGAGGGTGAAAGTATGCACAGCCAGTGGGTGTGTATAAACAAGAAGGAATAGTATAAAGGTATAGTAGTGAGTAGATGAAGATGATGAAGATGATGAAGAAAAAAGACAGAGATGGCAGGGACGACGAGAGGTATTTATACCCACGACATCCACCATTCTCTCTCTCACACACCCACACACAGGCATCACCCATCATCAACGTCATGTAAGTATGTTTCCGACAAGAAACAGCAACTATCCAAAGCCCAACGCAATCCTCGCGAAAAGATACCAGACAAGGTAAGCGTAGACGGGATTGCAGACAACTCACGAGCATCACGACATGCGCAAACCCACATCTACACCACAAACGCAAAGCGCGATGCCTGGGTGACGACATGAGAGACAACATCACAAGCAAAAAGGCAAAACATAGGCGATGATCAAACGGGAAAGCCGCAGCTCCCCCATGCATGCATCCATTGATTGCGCATACACACCCCGTGTAAGAGTGATGGTAGCAATAGCCAACTAGTAAGCTAAACCCATATCCCAATGCAAACAGCTCCGTCATCTGTCTTCCCGTGCGTCATGCAGGAGATCGATCAAAGAAAACCCCCAAAAAAGAAAAGGAAAAATGTACCGCTCGGCGCGTGCCAGAGCCTCTCATAGAACCGTGAAATGACAAAACAATAACGAAAGGAAATAATCGCTTGTGGAGGACCTCTTCTTCGCCCATCCATGATCTTGTAAAAACATCAAATCTTTGTCTCATCTACCGTAATGATGCAGTTTGTCATGCACTCATCCACCGGTCTTTATGCGCCCATGTAATATGCGAGAAAGGAAATAAACATAAACATAAACATCAAACATGATATCCAGGTCAACACAGCACAGCAGCGCTCAAGCCATGACGAGTGAGCGCTCCTTCTTCTCCTTGTTCTTGAAGAGCGCCTTGAGCATGTTGCTGCTGGTGCGGTTGGACTTTGGTCTTATCGCGACATCAACTTCGCTTCCGTTTCGACTTCGGCTGTCGATGGACCTCGTGTCCGACTTCTCGGATCGCTTGCTCCTTGATGAGCGGTGGCTGCGCTCGCTGGACGCGACGCTCTCTGCGTAGTCGTCACGTCGACTCCTGTGGCTGCGGTGGCTGCTCTCGCTCTTGTGACTCCTGTGGCTTCGGTGACTGTCGTGGGTTCTACTCGTCCTTGTGCTTCGTCGCGACTTTGTGTCGAAATCGTCTTCGTAGCGGGTCCTCGCCTCCTTGTCGGCCAGCGGCGTGATAAGCTCCAGATCCGCAATCTCGTCCTCGCCGTAGGGCACAATGCCTCTCCTCCAGGTCTCAATCGAGCTCAGGTCATCGTCAATGATGAGAGCCTCGTCCATACCCTGGCCGTACTCGCTCTGGGTTCGCATGGGCGCAGGTCGGTCCATGGGGACGCCCTCGTAAGCCAAAGCCTCCCTCGCTGTCCTCTCCTCCTTCATCCTCTGGAAGATCTTCCATCCTCCAAAGCAGATTACCGTGACGCCGGCAGCGAGACTTGTGCCGATGAGGAATTGTGGGGATGAGAGAAGCGAGAAGACGGCGGGCGATCCGCTCTTGAGAAGACCCAGAAATGCGGGAGATGTTTTCTTGACGATTTTGGAGAGCTCGGCTAGCGTGAGCGCAACAGCCGCAGCGTGGTCAGGGTTCTTCTGAAGCTCGGCCATGGTGTGAGTAGCCGAGTGGTGGAGACACTTGGCTTCGGTAAGGAGACCCTCGACGCGGTGGACAAGGGAGGTGGCCTGCTTCTCATCCACGTACTGGGGGTCCAGATCGGTGCGGTCCTTCAGATCCGGAGGGATGCTGCCGTAGGCGAGGTCCATGTCGATTTCCTTGCGCGGCTTCATCTGTACCAAGTCTCCGGTCGATCGTCGGGGCACCATCTGGCCCGCGCCGTAGTCCATGGGCATGGGCTCGGCATACGTCTTGTAAGCAGGCGCTTTGCTGGGAGTCATGCCCGACACCTCGCTGTGCGTCTTGAGGTTGTCGAGGGTCAGCGCTTTGCGGCTGCGAACGTCGAAGTTATCTTGAGGAGCGCGGGTTTGTGAAGCAGACCGGCGGCTGCGTGTTGAACCAGCGATGCTGCCGGCGCGAGGAGGGTAGTAGCGGGAATGGTCTTCGAGGTATTTGGCTTCGCGGGGAGGCAATTGACTTTGGACATCGAAGGATTGGGAGCGCTGGAGACCCTGTTCGGATTTGACCTGGGCCTTTTTGTCTTTGTAGGTGCCCTGGGCTTCCTTGAAGATGGTGTAGAGCTGCTTGCCCTGGGGAAAAAGTCAGTAGAAGTTGGTGAGCGAGCGAGAGGGTGACGAACGGTCTTGATGATCTTGCCGGAGTTGTTGACAATGGTGATTGTCTGTTCGAGAGCCATGATGGGCAGCGGTGTAGGTGGAGTGCCGCTCTAGGTCGCAAATAGAGACACTCTTGGAGCAGACCAAGAGAAGAGCGAGCCAGGTATATTGTGTCTGACGATGGAAGAAGGGAGGAGACCAGCTCTCTCTATATTGTCTGCCAGTCTATCTCGGGAGACGGTGAAGAGACAAGACAAAGAGCCGGGGGTCGTGTGAGTGAGAGCTGTCGATGCAAAGCAATGCAAATTCAGAGCACGTCAAAGCAGGAACAGTCCTGTCTTGAATAAACAAGACGGGGATCCCCTTTCCAAGAGAAAGACTGGGAATAAATGATTCACGCTCGGTCCCGTCCCGCGTGGGATGAGGTGAGTCGCTTGATAAGATCCGCAGTGGGGAGAGTTTTAGAAGAAGCGGAAGAATAAAACGATCAGGAGGGGCACAGAGCAGAAAAGAAAAAAAGCAAGAGGTCGGGTCAGGTCGGTCAGGGCCTTGTAAATGGACGTGCTTTCAGTGAGCGGGGAGGTAGCCCAGGGCCTGAGTTACAGCGGCCTCCCGGGGAAGCACAGCGGGACTAGGTAGGGGAACGCTGGGCGACGGTGGCTCAGAGTGAGAGTGACGACAGCCCAAGAAATCGGGAGTTGGCGGTGGCGCCGGGGAAGAGAACCAAGGCCCACGGTCCACAGAAAAAAAGGGACTCTGCTTGGGAGCAGCTTTTAGGGAGGAGGCTCGGAGGGCGGTGGGATTTGTCGGTGAGGAAAAACCGGAGACGGAAACCGAGCGACGAGGAGGAGATGGGCAGGGAATCCCAGAGTTTGGGGGAGGGGGGATAAGGAATTGATAAAGGTTGAAGGTAGAAGGGTGAGTAATTAGGGCAGATGTTGTAGCATGTTAATAATAAGTCCTTTACTTGATCAAGGCGGCAAACGGTTTGGGGGTTGCAATAGATGTGATGGGACGGGACGTGGTGGATGGGCGGACGAGATGGATGGCTGACAGCGATTCTCAGGCACGATAGCTGTAAGCGAATACCTAGACCCAAACGTGATTTGACCTGCACGATGATGAAGTCGTGTTACAGCACAGTAGCAGTTGCAGCTGGATCCCGCATTGCATCAGGATCAAGATGCGCTTGGCCTTGAGATGTGGTTCCAACATTCCAACAGCAAGACACCGACACCGCTGGCTAGATAGATACTATGGAACTCTGAGCCACAAGACTCATCACTATGGATCTCTTTGTCCTGAATCTCCAACACGAGCATCGTACACTCCCATATCCCATAGACGCCGTCTTGAAACCTCAGCTAGCCGGCTACAAGACCCAAATCGTCTCACCACATGCCGTCCATCAACGTGATCAACCCTCCGCCCTGGAGTCGCTGCCGATTGGCCATGTCCGTCAGGCGCCTGTGCATGTCGACCATCCCTGTTTCTGTCTCCCCCGAGGCCCGCCAAGCGCCAACATGTGGTCGACCTGGAACCCTATCATCGAGGACGGGGCTTGCAAGACACGACACGACAAGTTGGGTACCGGTAGTCAGGGACCGTGAGGAAGAGGAAGAGTCATGGAATGGAAAGAGAATGGCTGGGACGCGGGGAGAAGTTGAGCAGTTTCCGTACGATGTGAGGTTGACGCTGTCGATCCTGAGGGTGCAGCCTTCTCCCAGGATCTTCCCTCCTTGGTTCTCTTTGGCTTTAACGGTGATGGGAAAAGAAGCCCAACTAACAATCCACTCAAGCTGTTGAGCCACACTTGCGACGAATATCAACTGTGGCTGATGCGTAATCCTTTCCCCCCTTCAGCTGGCCTTGTCACACACCATGGTCTGGACTCATGTGTCTTTGGCGAATAACCTCAATTGCTGTAGAAGCTCTCTTCTCTATTCGTCTATGGCTGCTGCAGATTATCCCATCTAGACCCGACAATCATGAGACAATAGAATGAAATGGAAAGCTCAAATGTCCTCGAGATAATAATGCCTCGTCCCTCACCTCACCTCACCTCAGCAGCGGTGCCCAAGCACCCGCAAGGTAATCCTCCGAAACGATGCCATGTGGCAGGCTGTCCGGCCAGACCATGCCCGTCTGGCTGGCGCGATAAAAAAAAAAGCAAAAAATTGCCTTGGTCTTGCTCTTCCCGTGGGAGATCTTCCTTTTTCCCTTTTGCAGCTCCGTGATCAGCGGGCTTGGCCACCCTAGACCAGAAGATGACTCGAGGGCCTCAAACCTTGAGGACTTTATTAATCCGAGATTCTCCACTTGGTTTGTGCTGTTATTCCACTAGAATGTTTTGTTGTGTTCCATCTTGAAGTGCTGTTCGAGTTGTCGAGCCGAATTTGGAAATGTCTCTGCTCCCCTCATGTTGGTCCGATGGTTGGGTAACCCCAAGATTCACCCCGCGATTTGCGAGCAAACTGACTCGTGAGTTGGTTGATAATGCAACGATATTACATGTACAGTTATCTCAACAACTCTTAGACATGTTTCACAGCTATAGAGGTGCTTTCAACATGCAATTTCTGAGGGAAACGGCTTCTATCAATCCCTGTTTTATACATCATCCGCCAGCCTAACCAACCCACGCAGATCTCGTGTCCATGTCAATGACCATCTCACTCAAACATCACATCACATACATACTTGTGGCTATAGTAAACCCTTGTAAGAATTACAAAACCAATTCTTCAACTGCCGTTGAGAGAAAAAGAAAAGAAAAGAAAAGAAAAGAAAACTTGCCTGCCAATTCCGAAATCTCCGTAGTGTCCCCACAGAATTACCTCAACCCGCGACGGTCCGTCTTGTACTCTATCTGATCTGTGAAACAAACATGCCCTGTCTGTCTTTCAAGACTGTCTGTACTGTAGACTAGATACTATACCCATATCCCAGAGAGTCACCCAGAATGTCTCTATCCTCCCTCTGCGCCGCCCTCCAGACGTCGACCGCCCGCGTCGTCGATGGCCTCCGCGTCCTGGTCACCCTCTTCCCCTCGGCGCGTCTCGACCTCGCCGCTCTCTCGCGTGAGCTCGCCGAGCTCCAGATGGTCGCCCGTCTGCTCCACCACAACGCCCAGGCCCTCGACGCCGCCTCTGCGACTGCGACACTGCCGGTGCCTGCAAGGCTCGACGCTGCTCTCAAGGCTGTCGTCAGCGAGGCTGGCGAGCTGCTCGAGGACGCCGACGATGCCCTCGACGCCGCCAGGACAGACGACACCACCCCGTCTGGGCTCGAGCACACGGCCGAGAGGCTGTCGCCGTTTGCAAAGCTGCTCGAGAGCTTGAGAGGGGCGATGAGCCTGGGACTGGACTGTGTGTTGCTGTAAGTCACATCATCTAAAACATCTCTCATGTCGCTGACAGCACCTTGTATAGAGTCATCAACTCTCAGCCCAACGATGGCGAGCAAGAGCTTCCCGGCTACAGCAGCTCTCAGATCCTCCAGGAGGCAATGACTCTGCGCTCACGACTCACCCAAGATCCTGACAGCCAAGACTACCGCGTTGAGAGCCAGCGAGCTATCCTCAGCGACTTTGTCCAGGCTACCCAAGAATTCATCTCACAAAACTCATCTGCTGGTCCTCCTCCTCCTCCGCCGCCGCCAATTGACGAAGCAGAGAGCGGACAGAACAGCAACAGCAGCATCGCCAATGCCGAGTAAGCTGCATCAAACTCATCTCACAACTCTCACATATATATATACTCACATCCATATCAGAACATCCGCCTCGTCTCTCCACTCAGAGACCATCCCCGACTACAACGCAATTGGCATCACCAACCCAACACCCCTCCGCATCTCCCTCCGCCACCTCGCCAAGAAAGAGCTCTCCAACCACGAGGTCGTCGAGACAGTCTACCTCTCGCGCCACGGCGCCCCAACCATCGCCATCTCAACCCTCGAGTCGCCCACACGCTTCTACGACGTCAGCGCCAACCAAGTCTCGGTTCTCCAGAATCAGCACGGCGTCAACATGCTCTTCTCCCGCAACGGCCGCCAGTGGGCCTATCTCAGCGAGGAGGACGGCAAGGGCCTCAACGCCGCGAGCCACGACGGCGTCACCTTCAAGAAGCCCGTCGTGTATCTGGGCGACTACATCAACGGCCGCAAAGTCCCCGTGGCGAGGTGGCCCGGCGCAAAACCCCTCGCCTTTTCGCAGGATGGAAACTGGCTCGCCGTGGGAAACATGCGCGGCCGCGTAGGGCTCGTAGACTGCAGTCCCAACATCAACAAGGCATCCGTCGTGATCCCCTGCCATCTCGACGAGGTGACGCACGCCGTCTTCACGCCGGACAGCAAGCTCCTGGTGACGCAGTCTCGCGACGGCACCATCCGACTCACCGACGTCTCGACGCGCACGTCCATCGCCAAGCTCGAGGCCGACACGTGGAAGAAGCCGCTGTTCCTAGGCACGTCGCCCGACGGCGAGGTCATCGTCTCGCTGTGGGGAGACACCATCTTCCACTGGAACCACCGCACGGCAGCGCTCGAGTCGTTCAGCCTCAGCGGGCGGAGGACGCGCGAGGGCTGGCCCATCGCTGTGTCGGCCGACTGTCGGTTTCTGTGCTGCCGGACCGACGACGGCGTGGATGTCAGCGACATGTACTCGGGGCGGGTGCTGTATACCATCAAGTTCCAGAGCGGCTTTGTCACGGCGGCGTCGTTTAGCTGGGACGGCAAGTATCTGATACTGGGAAAGGCGGCGTCATGTATGGGGTTGAAGCAGGCTACGTCGACGCTGGATATATGGGAGCTGGTGTTTTAAGGCGTTTTAAAAAAGGGGCTATATCATTTATTCTTCTGTACATGATCCTCACTCAACCTCCCTCCACCGCGCCTCCAGCAAACCAACCTGCATCACAGGAGCCGCGCTCATAGCCCCCATAGCAGCCTCCCTCGACTGACGATCGTACATGTGCCCCTGCAGCACCCACTCGTTGGCGTGTCCATAGCCGGCGTACGCATTGCCCACGGTGTAGCTGTGTCCCGACACGGCATCGTGCGCCATGCCCATGCTCTTGTAAAAGGAGCCCGAGATGCCGAGCATGTTGGCCTGCATGGCTGCCATCTTCTGCTGCGTGAGGATCTGCTCGCACTGCATGATGGTCTGCGTGTAGACGATGTGTCGCTGCTCGGCAAAGGCCAGGAAGCTCTGCAGATGGCCCGTCTTGCAGGCTTCTGTGTATAGGCCCCTCATCCGCGGCGAGAAGAGGTCGCACATGCGCTCCTTGTCAGGTTCTCTCGCTCCCCTGAGAGCAAAGCGAGGTTCTAGCGCTGTCCCTTGTGCAAAGGAGGCGTAGCACTCCTCGCAGATAGCAACGACTCCCCATCCCCACCAACGTCTGTTGCCTGACTGTAACTTGATCCTGGGACATGGCTGGACATGGCCCCATTGCGCAGCCCAGTCCAGCAATAATCTTGCTTCTCCCCAGTTGTGAGCGTTGCTATACGCCTCAATGGCCTTGGCAGCACGCGCATGGCCGATGTTGAAGCCACACATGTACAATTCGTCCTGGACGATGCCATTATCCCTCATGAACCACCTCGACCCTCCAACTGGCTTGACGATACCCTCATAACACGCCGCGCAGATTCCCCAGCCAGGAGGATCATTAACAGGCGTGTACCAAACACCGCCCTTTGTGCCGCTGCTATTACAAAACGGATACTTGTCCACCTCCCACATAGCTCTCCAGAAAACACTCCTATCTTGATCCTCCAAAGCCTGATGCATGGGAATAACACAGTTCAGTTGCCCCAGACTACACCTCGTCGCAAAGTCTCCTCCACGGACCTGCTCCCACTTGTCCTCATCCTCAGACGCATAGAAATAGTCAAAGTAACACGCCACGCATACCTGCAGACTCCCCCCGGTCCATTGCTTGGCTTGTACCACGCGCCATCACTGGCCTTGATGTCACTCATCTTTGGACACGGCGGCAATCTCACGCGCTTGTCGAATTCCTGGCAAAACTCGGTCCATTTGTCCTCTTTCGCATAATCTTCAAACTTGCGCTTGACAAACCACACGCTCATGTCGCAGTTTGCTTCCTGGCTCTCTTGAAGCTGAAAATGCTTTCCAAAAGACGATACCATGACCATGTCTTCAAAACACGCCTGGCAGATTGTGCCGTGGGGCATGGCGGGTGAAACGTACCACAGCTCGCCCTCCACCGCGACTTGTTCTCTGCAGTCTTGGATGGTCATTCTCTTCCCCATGAAAGCCACGAGCTCATCCAGACTGCCAGACTCTATAGCCGCGGGGAAGAGCGTCTCTTTGGCGCGTTTGGTGTTGAAGCGACATCTACGCTTCTCTCCATCGTCGTGGTAGACCATCCGAAAAGAGTCGCGGAATTTGGTGTCGTAGATGTTGTCAAGGTAGCAGCGAGCGCAGATGACAAAGTCTGGCACAGCTGCGTGGTAGAACCAGTGCTGGGGGTGACATGTCAATGCCGCTGAACACTCTGCGCCTGCTTTTGCGCCGCAGACATGTTGCCTTGCTGGTTCAGGTGTTCTTACACGCGGGGGTTTTGGCGGAGAGATAGTATTTTGTTCCTGGGTGGTATAAGAAGCAGTAGGAGGTTTCTGTGGAGGGCTTGTTGGTTCTGGTGGCTGATACAAGCCCTGTTGTGAACTCATCTGCTTCTGGACACGAGACGAGACATGTTGTGTCTGTAGAGGACTTGATGGCGGTGGAGGAAGGTAAGGAGTATGCTGTTGTGAAGCTTGCCCTGGGGATACTGGAACTGGAGATGGATATGTATTCGAGTGGCCTTGAGCTGCACCTGTATCTTGCCCAGGAGGAGGTCCCGGAGGTGGCGGCGGTAAATAACCCTGTGAAGGGCTCGTAGCGTGACCTTGCTGCGAAACATACGAGTTCCTCTGATAAGGAGGCGGCGAATAAGACATCGGTTTCTGCACCGGTCTCCTCGGCAAAGGCGGCGCAACATCTTCCTCTCTCCGTCTCTGAATCTCATCAAACAACCTCTGCTGCTCCCTCACAACCTCCTCATCACCAAGGCTCTTCATCATCTCCTCCTCAATCCGCATCTTGGCCAGATCCTCCTCCGCCTTCCTCACCTGCGCCTCATACTCAGCCTTGTAATGCGCCGCGAGTCTCTCGGCGTTTGCGTCGGACGAGTCAAAGCCAGCCTGTCCTGCCGGTCTAATCCGAGTCCTCTGTGCTTCACATTGCTCTTCGGATGTGGTATATCGCGCCGGCGATTGTTGTGCTTCGGGCTGGGCACTCACGGGACGGTAGGGTAGTGGTGGTGGAACATGCGATTGTTGATGGTGAAAAGACTGTTGCTGCCACGTCCCAGCCGTTGAAGGCGAGCTCGGTCCTTGATACCCTCCTCCCTGCTGGTACTGCTCTCTCTGAGTCTGTTGCTGCTGTCTCCGCTGATACTCTTGAGATACCGCCTCCCCCGCCTTAACGACGAATTCTCTAAACCAAGCCATGATACTAAACCATCAGCTGTCTAACACCACAGCCAAGAGAGGGGCCTCAATTGCCTAAATACCTGCCTATTCCCGCAGCGCAGGGGTTGTGGTACAGGTGACATATCCTCCCTGCTCCCTTGTTTTCAGCTCGAGCTTGGCATTTGCCTGTGGAACTCGACATGTCAACTCGCTGCGTTTACCAGTTGATCCCGACTGGTATAATATCACAAAAGGAAGACGATGGTTTCATAAATAATATCCACTACACTGATGACTATCGTCTCGATTCAGCCCAGTTTGGCAGGCAGTAGTGTTGAATGATCTGATCTGTTGGCATTGCTTACAGCCCAACCCAATCCCTCCACCAGACAAGGCAGACTCGACGACCCATTAGAAATGCTCAGATTTTTATTCCTCGATCCCCAAAAGGCCAGGGTTCTTTGCAACCTCTACGGCTGAAAAGTCCGGCGCGGAATACCACCGCACCATCCTGGATCATATCATACACATCCGTCTTCAACCATCACAACCACTTTGCTATCCCATCATGTCATGCACCAGGTATAATCAAATTCATTCACTCCCCAATGCGATGCTCTGAGCCCATATAAACGGCTTTTGTCCCTCTCTCCTGGCCCATCAGACACATGACGAGGACGTTCCTCTGTCTGCCTCGGCCTTGTCGACATGTACCAATAACCTCAAGAAAAAACAATAGGTATATGCTCCCATTCCCCAATTGCAAGAAACGCCGATCCGCCCTGTTCATGCAGGTACTTCGTAACTATGTGTCTTGTGTATGCGTAAATATGCGACACCCTCCAACGCCAGTGGTTTTCGTCAGTCGTCCATATACAGGGCAGCCAGTCGCGTATAAACCATATTGCGGATATTTGTGCTTCATCATCCGTTCCGCCAATAATGCGGTATAGCCTATGTTTCCTCCTCAATCATCGCCCGAACCTCTGGCTCGTTGAGCAGGATGCGTTTGCCCAGTTCCTCCGGTGGCTTGCCATCTCGGACAGCACCAAAGTCAAGAATCTGCATCATGTTAGTCACTGCTCATTGTTCCTCGTTACTTGATCAACATACCTCGACATAAGTCAGTGAGTCACGCTGGACAGCTGCCACGCATCGTCGTTCGTCAAACTTGACTTGCCAGACGCCGCTGAGATCACTCAGCAAGTCCTGCACGCATTCGCCTGTGCGGACGTCCCACATCTTGACTGTCTTCTCGCTGCCGCTGATGACCTTGCGGCCGTCGTGCTGGAAGCAGGTAATGGCCCCAGTATGCGCCATGAGCGTATTACGACACTTGCCATTTTCTGGATCCCAGATACGGAGGGTAGAGTCGGCAGCTGCCGACACCAGCCGCTCATCACGAAGGTCCAACAGACCGACGAGCAGACTATGCCCTTCGAGAGTGTACAGGCACGCACCCGTGGCAAGATCCCAAATCTTGACTAGAGAGTCCATCGAGCCAGAAATGCATCGGTTGCGCTCGTGGTCGAGGACGACCGAGTACACTTTTTGGGAGTGGCCGTGAAGCACATGGAGAGCCTCACCAGTGCTGATACGCCACACGCGAACAGTGCTGTCGTAAGATCCGCTGACAAGAGTGTCCCCGTAGGCCGAGATGGCACGGACAGAGTGTGTATGTCCAGCCAGAACTCTGATAAAGTAGGGGCAGTCCGATTCATGGGCCGGGGGTCCAGTCTGGATGTATCGACGGGAGCCCACCTCGGGAAGCCGCCAGACTCGGAGCTGGCTGTCTCTCGAACCCGTAATGATGAGAGGCTTCTCGGGTTGCATGATGGCACGCCCGCTCGAATCTCGACCCGTCTCGGTAGGCATCAAGATTTGCAGGCAGCGGACAGTACTAGTATGTCCATAAAAGACCTGCTGGCAGAGCCCACGCTCGATATCCCATACACGAACAGATCTATCCGTGGAGCCGGAAACAAGCATGTTGCCTTCGTATTGTAGCGCCCAAACACCGCCCTCGTGACCCTCAAGCTTCTTGCGGAGCTTGCCCGTTTTGGTATCGTATATGTGAATTAGAGTATCGTCGCTTCCTGTAATGATCTTGTCCTCGTCAAACTGGAGACAGGTAATAACATGACGGGGGTGAGCAGCGAATGCGACATGGCCAGGCTTAACCTCGCCACTGGTCCAACTCTTACGGATCATATGGTGGCGGCGATAGAGCGACTTGAACAGATGTAGCTCACGCAAACTAGGCAGTCCAAGCTGAGGGTCTGGAACTGCAGTAGCCGCGGCATTAGCAGCAGATAGTGGTCCTTCCGACTTGTGTTGCTTGGCTTCGGGCTGCACCTTGTTCTCCTCACGAGCCACAGCCTCCTGGGCGCTGGCACGTCGCTTCGATCGCTCGGCAGCCGAATAAGTGTTAAGCGCTCGCTTACGTTTGGACGCCCGGGACTTGGAAGCGGTCTCTTGTCGGAGAGTTCGTGTAAGTTCGTGCTCGGTTGAGGTTAGTCGGTTTCGCATGCTCAGATCCTTTTCGTAACCTGAAGCGCCAACAGGATCTTGCCATCCCCACCCCTGAATGATAGCCTTTTGGAGCTCACCAGGAGGGAGGGCGTAGCCATCGCGGTCAAAAAGCTCCTTCCACCCGGTCTCGTTGCGGTCAACGATATTGCGCCAGTGCTTAGAAACCTGAGCGGCCCGGCAAAGATCGCGATGGTCGAGGTGAGACAAGACCGAGTATCCCAGTTCGAGAGGCAGTTGCCGGAGAAAGTCACACTTGAGGGCGGGGTTGACAGCGTTGGCCACCACACGAAGGGTAGGTCGAGGACATCTGCGGAGGAACTGGTACATCATGAACGTCTTCATTTCGGTCTTCATGGAATCGAACGCCTCGAGTAGGGTTTGCGTGTCGACAACATGAGGCTGGCCGGAGGAATCAGGACGGGCAAGAGCGCATTCATCCTGAGAACGGCCGGCATGCACGAGAGCTGATGAAGGGTCCTCTTCTGTCAGTTGTGATTCATCGACCCATCGAGACTGATCTGAATTTGACGTCTGAAAGCTAGACTGTGCCTCGTCATCGTGATCGGTAGTATGCAGCTGAGCAGCTGCCAAGGTAGGAGACAATCTCGGACTAGGGAGACTGGCATCTTGAGCGGCAACGACATCGATACTGGGGCGGGGATTAAAGGGTCGGAGAGGTTGTTGCAGTGATCCATCAATATCAGCAAAGGGTTCTGCATCGGCGTCTGTGATTGGTGGAGTAGCCACGTTGCTGCTAAAGACCGTATGGGCATCGCTTTCTACAGGGCTGGCGGCGTCGTAACGAGGGCTGACTGCGGATGAAGACGGTTCGGGCGAATGGTGTCGTTCAACGTGCGACGAGCGTCGTCGGGCTGTACGGTCAGCCGCTCCAACAACTTCTGAAGTGTCGGGGGTGGCGAGGAAGCCCGAGGGTGCTCTGGACGACCTCTCTCCTGTATCCCGACGATTCGAGCCATGAGCAATAGAGCGTCGAAGCTTGTCCGACACGGCGTTGAGCGGAATAGTTCGACCAGGCCGTCGAGGATTTGATGTAGGAGCTGAATCAGGAGAATCTGTCGGGCTAGCTCTGGATGTTCGAGAACGGCGAGGGTAACCTTCCGATGGGGATTGCGACCGATGCTTTGGTATCCGGGTTAGGTTGGAAGATTGTTGGGGGGATTCGGCTTTGACGTGACCAGGAGTGGCCCGATCGTTGCGGTATCGTTCCATCTGGATATGTTAGCGGATATTATTCTCTATGGTGCTGTCATGAATAGGCAACAACAGGCAACATCCTGTGCAAGCTTACCTGGCTATCTGCGAAGGGCTCCTCATCCTCTTCTTCTTCGATGTTGTGAGCACCTGGTAGGTTATACGAGAACTGTATCAGTTCTGGGGGAGTGGGCTTCATGGCGAGAGGGTATTCTTTGGTGTCGAGGTTCTCGAGGGGTACGGGATCTCGGACGAAGACGTGGGGGAACTTGCGTGTGAGACGAGTAGTGGTGGTCACGGTCTTTGTCTCGACACATTCGCTCACCTCGAGCTGAAAGCGACGAGAGCGGTTCTGCGATCCTTCCGAGATGTTGACGGATACTGTTTGCGAGGGTTTGGGATGACGAGGCTCGAGAGCCTGACTAGTCGCGGGTGACGGTGTCATGGCTCGGTTTGGTTGTGTTTGTGTGAATGCTGTGTTGGTGCAGGTGACGAAGACAGAGGACGAAGTTGGTCTGTACCGCAAGGTTTATCGAGAATATGTGCCAAAATCCACGAAACTCAAGAGAAAACGAAGCGTATCTACAGAACCGACCAGCCGGAGGGGACGAGGCAACAAACGCGAAAAGGTTTCACGGAAGGAATCACGCATATATCCTCAAACGGTCGGTATAAACGGTATGCAACTCGTCGAGTTTGGTAGAAAGAGGGATCCTGCGAAGAACGACACGCAAGTAAAACAGGGACGTTCTGGAGGTTATCGACGAGAGGATGCAGATATCGACGATGTTGAAGGCGACCAAGGGCTTCGAGTAGAGGCAAGCCTCGTGCCCGGAAAGGACAGGGACAACACGGTCAAGACTTGAAGCACGGGGTGTCGAAGATGATGGAGACGTCGTAGCGAGGGCGGCGGGGGGAAGGGTCGTGAGGGTATCCGATATCCGGCGGGCACGCGTGCGTGAAGGCGAAGACGAAGGCTGGGGGGAGGCAAGGGGAATGAATGTACAAGGGAGTGTGGCGGTAGTCAAAGAAGAGACGGGGTCGAGAAATAATTAACAGAGACAGAGCTATAAAGATGAGGGGCAGACAAACAAAACAAACCGCCCAGTTTTTCTCTCTGTGTCTCTGACCCTTGTCTCTGGTGGAAAGGGCTCGTGTGCTGACGGAAGAGACGACGAGGCTTTGGTGAGAGAAGAGATGTGGTGGTGCAGGCTGATGTGACGGAGGAGTTGGCTCTGGCTCGGGCCAAAGTGGAGATTCCCCATTTTCACAGCTAGGCTGCTTTAGGCCTGGGGCGTCTGGACACTGGTTGGTCCGGCGCAGCCCAGGGTGCTTTCCAGGGCTCCGAGAAGTTCTTGACATGGTCTAGCTCGATTCCCCGGGGGAGATGATTGGTTTAAAACCTGATGTCCTTGGGGAAGGGGGAACATGACACGGGCACGTCAAAGTACCTCTCCGCACCATGCTACTGGATTTTGTATGGATTCTCGAGAAAAGGTACTTGGGGTATATGCAGGCTGCAACCCCATCACAGTCTGGGCTTTTTTTTTTCGACGCGGCCAAGTTTCTAACTCGAGTGTCGAGGACCGTTGGTGATGGCAGTATTTTTGTGCATATATGTCTATTATTACTGGCTGGCGCGGAAGAAAGGCGACAATGCCCTTGTAAATCGAATCTGGTTGTTGGCGACGGCTACGCGATGCTGGGATTTGGACGGCTTTTGCCTTGGCCAGCCTGCTCTAGTCCCCCAAGTGTCACGCCTGTCGATTGCCAACTGGACCACCACGATCTAAATCGAGATATCCAGTTTAAGGGTCGGAAGTTGACGACCGCAAACAAGGCAGTCCGAGTTAAGGTATGTGACTAACAGCGGGTCTGAGTCTGCGGGTTTGACAATGAAACTGGAACATTGCGGCTTTCAGTGGGGAGAGAGGGGGATATGTATCGAGGAGATCTCGTAGGTAAGAAGGGAGATATCCAGGAACCAGTCCAATCTAATCCAATAAAGTAGGAAACAGTCCAGTGACTCTTGCAAAACGCGTGATCAACCAGATTATCATCAAGTTATTGACTACTAGCTGTCGCTATCTAGGTCAGGTGGCACTCTAATTAATCGCTATTCCATCAAACAAGATCCGTCCCTTAACACATCCCTCGCCGTCAAACCCATCATCCTCATTCTCGCCAAATCCCTTTTCCGTTATCCTCCTCCCTGCAAAGACGTCCAATTTATCATCCAGTTCGCCGTCCCAGCGGAAATAACCCAGGGCCCGGACCAGCCGGCCGCAGCCGGGCCGACAATCACCACATGCACGGAGATGAAACTGGCCATGGAACTCACGTGCCATCCAATTCCAAGAGTCTGGATAATGTTAGTAATCTTGTCCCGAAAGGGGCATACCGTCGGCGGATCCGTGTGTGCCTTGCACCGAGGGGGCTGCCGATGTGGGGGGTGGCTCGATCGGGCGGCTTGCATTCTCGAGCCATTTGTCAGGAGATGAGTGCTGGAGACTCAGGAATGTGATGGACGATGCATGCCGAGGTCAATAATTCTGGACCAATTTTTCAGGGTGCAATATCTACAACTGCATCGAGGTTTTGCAAGACTCGTTTCTAGTATTCAAGAGCCATCACCAACACTCTATCCAACATCTAAACCTCAAATCATACCGCTAAACATGTCATCCAAGCATCAATCATGTCCAAAACCATATTCGTCAACCAGTGAAACTTCCAAAGTAGGTAGTCGGCACACGCTTCACGATATGTAAACCGGCATGCGACTCCCTAGCAACTCACTCTTGCTCAATTGCACATCCAGCTTGTTAAAGTCGTGCAGCATCAGCCAGCAAATCATGCGGAATATCAACGTACACCATACATCGTCATGCGACACTTCCTGCTCATACAACGCCCCCTCCAGTCTCGGCCTCGTTGGCTCGCTCGTCAGCGACACAGTCTCGCTCACAGCGCTTGCAGGTCTGCTGGAGAGCGAGTAGCGTCCGTTGGCCATGGGGGCTAGAGGGATGTTCCCGATGCTAGTCTGTAGACGCGGGGCCGGACGAGTAGGAGATTGAGCGCGGTCAGTTCCTCTCATGCTGCTTGCCTGGGTGCGGCCAGTGCCTGCTCGCCTGAAACCATATCCTGCGGGAGCTCCAACGAGACTCGTCCGGCGATCCGTTGACCGTGCAGCACGAGGAATCACCTTTTCACGAATAACGTGAAAGTAGACTTCCAAAAACTTGTGCTGTCGCTCATCAGGGCTTGCCTCGTGCATGTCCTCGAAACCGATGGGCGTAACTCGAGGCTGCACATCATGTCGTGTGTGTCCTGTCGCTGGGCTCCATTCAGCATGCAAAGACTGGGTATCAGACGAACGATCTTCCCCATCATTGAGGAGACGCAAAACTTCTTGGATATGTGATCGTAAAACATCCTGGACCATCTCTCGTCGTTTTTGCTGGGTATCTGTCTCTCCCTTTCGATCCTCAAAAGAGGTAGTAGTACCACTCGGCTCCTTGGCTGTCAAGACCTGGTCACAGTCGTCGATGGCTTCGTGGAGTGCTTCGAGCATGTACATCTTTTCAACCACATTCTCGTCCTTGTCGTAACTCAGAATCTGACCGGCATGTTTCTTGATTCTGTCGATAATGACAGGATTTCGGGGTGCCCCTGGCAATACGACGGGAACGAGATCCTTGTAAGCTTCCATAATCTTAACCAGAGATACCGACTGCTTGTCCCATCGATCTGGTGTCGGATTAGGAATATAGGTAAACATGCTGTTCTTAATGTGAAAAGTACGACTCAACATGCCGAGGATTTCGAACGACACTAGTTTCGATCAGAATATGTCACCGTCTTGAACGGATACTGCACTTACCAGGAAACAGATGCGATGTATGCTTTCCAGGGTCTTGGAAAGCACGAACCGCATTGGTATTACATCCGATCCGAATCAAAGTCTGCGAAATTTCGCCCAAGGTTGCGAGTTGAAGAAATGCCAGATTCTCAGGGTCGTCCTCAGGAAACCGGAGACGGCGCTGGTCCAATGTCACACTATAGATGGTGGAAACATAGCCAAAGCAAAGCTCCTTGACCTGATCGACGGGAATTACACGATTTGCCTCGAAACGACTCCGACCGTAGATGCTAAAGGTAAACATCAAACCGAGATCGGCGACCTTTTCTCCCAGCACTAAAAAGCCATTGCCTTCGGCTCGGTAGCGGTCGCGTTTACGGTCAAACTCTTTCCAGTAGATTCCTAGAGCAGCCAACATCTCAATGAGATGGCACATGGTTGTGGTCGCGTATGGTCGAGCAACGGTTGCAGGCATTGTATCCCAGCTTTTACGCTTACGCTGGAGAGCCACCGTCAGAGTATGGGCATCATATAAGCCAGGAGGGTCCGAAGGGAGATGGTGCTGTTGCGGTTGCGTGTTGGGCGGGCCATTTAGTTTAAGCATATCCTCGTACTGGCCTTTCTGCCACTTTCCTGACTCGTGCTCCATGCGCTGTACAGCGCTGAGGAGCAATGTCCATGATGCGCGCTCGTTGTCGGCCGTGTGAACGCGTTCTCGCTTTGTCTTGTTGGCATATTCATCTCTCGGGTTGATGTCCAGCTCAGACCAAGTATTCTCCAGACTCTGCTTGCTGCCGTCGAGAAAATAGATCTCGGCTTCGCGTATGGGACCGTTTATATTGTCTGGGGGCGATACGAATATCACAGGGGCCTCAAACTCAACCTCGAAGCGAAGCTCGTCCCAGGAGAAACGACGGGTTCTGGTGCTGGCCCATTTCCCCATGACTTTCTCATTGCACTGGGAATAACCTGCTGCAGAGGCGTAGTATTGTTGCATAACCTGCATAAAGGTGGCTGCCAGAGCAACCAAAGACACGAGGAGAGCCACAATGGCGACCACGACCTCGGGGTCAGCTTCAGCCATGGTGGTTTACTTTTTCTTTTGTCTTTGATTGTATTATTCGTCTCGTGTCCCGCGCGCCAGGCGTCGAACGCCACGAAATCTGAAGGGGTCGATCAAGGGCGTCGAAGTGGTCGAATAGTAAGACACGGATTGAGACTATCGCTAATCGGTGGCTTGACTTGGGTCGTCTGCTGAGCAAGGTCAAGATGCGACGAGAAGTCAGGACGAGGGGAGGAGCAATTTTGTCTTTGCAGCGCTCGTAAACAAAGACGCGCCTGCAAGATCCGTCACGACGGTGCCATTGTGGTCAGACAAGAGACAGGAGGAAGAGGGAGAAAGAGTTAAGAGGATTCAGAGCCTGGAAAGAATTGACAAATCCTTAGGGTGCAGAGCCTCGTTTGAAGCACATCGCGGACAGGGGTGGTGTGCACAAGGCTCTAGAGTCTGGGGTTCCATTGGGTCGACCGCTTTTGAGGTGGATTCTTGGTCAGCCATGTGCAGCGAAGCGGAAACGTTGGGGGCGGCTGGGTTAAGGAGTTGCAGGCCTCAATTGAGGTGAAGAAACCCTAGAGGGCTGTGAGGATGTTGATACTGAACTGGAGTAGGTCGTATCACTGCCGAGTCTTTGTCGTACCTCACCGCAAGATGGAATATCCCATTATCGGCATGACGTCGGGTCGTCACTGGGCTGAGATCTGGATGTGGCCCTGAAAGCTTAGTCGATGCGGGGCGCGGGCACTAAAAAGCCATCCCGTCAGCCCGTTCACCACCGCTGGGCAACCATCCAGAGAATTAAGGATCCATGATATGATCAAGACCAGGCCATGAAAGTACTCTGGAATTACCCTATAAGTGATTCTAGGCAACTACTGAGATTCATCGCTTATACTATTAAATATCCAGTCCCACCTCGTCTTACAAGCCACCCTACAGCTTTGTCTCACGCCTCCAGTTCCTCTCCGCATCAACAGCCAGTGCGACATGATTGCTCAGAGCAACAATATCACCCATCTTGTCAAACATGATAACTTCGGCGTCATACCTCCCATTCTTGATGACCTTGGCCGCTATTCGAATACGAAGCCACTCCTCCCCTTCCTCTGGAAGTGGCTTCTTGACGTCGAGACTCATTGACAAGGTCGGGAACCAGAATATCTGTTCTAGTGCGAATCCACCCTCAGGAACCAGAGTATCATCATCCGTTGGTCTAAAGCCCTCAATAACAAGCGCTGGGGCTGCGTCGGCGACATAGCCGAGAGACCACGTTGTGAAACGCTCACCGTTGGACATGCGCAGCCAGATGTCCCATGCCCCAGGGATCTGTCTACCACGCTTGGGTATGTAAAACTCAAAATTGTACATCATAGGAACTGCTTCCATGATGGCCATGTAGAGGAGCTCCCAATTAGGATCATTGCCGTCTCCGAGCTTTGCCAGGTCTGCTGGAGGTGGTGGTGCTGGAATCTCAAAGCCAGTGGGTAGGGTGAGACCTTGCTCAGCCTCAACCAACGTATTAGTGATGTACGCGACAACCTTCTTTCTTGACTTGTCAGATATCCAAGGGCTTTGAGAAGCGAGACCTTCTTGATAAAGCGTGATATGAATAACTGACAACCCTCGACCTCGCCGGACTTCCTCTACGACAAGTACAGCCGGACCGGCGTTGGTTGCGCTGAGGAATTGCCATTGCGCGGCAAGAGTATCGGGTTGGTTACTCGATGCAACGTAGGCTTTTGCAACGCGTAAAAATATGGATGCGATGAATCCGCCATTTGGAACTGTATTTCGGTATGAGCAATGACCTAAAGTCTCATGGAAGATCGGAGGCCTACCTGTTCCGACGCAGAACGGTTTCGTGAGGTTGACTGTGAAGGTGGTTGTATCCTGTTGTGTGACTCGCGAGTCTACTTCAAGAGATGGTTCTTCTCTCATCATGAGTAAGAGTACGGGTACTACTTGTTTTTTTAGAATGATACTCTGTAAAGCTGACGAAAAAAGGAAGTTTAAGGCGTGTTTGGTTCAACCTAATTGAGGGCCTTGGCGCGAGTACACATGAGCCGAGGCAAAAGACCCTGCCGTCATGATAACAAGGATCCTGTACAGTTTTCAGTCCATATCAGTTGTCTCATTTCTTGCTGCGCCCTTTCTTAACGAGACAACACCTTGGCCATTTAGCCACCGTCTACTGTACTCTATAGACTTGCAAGGACGAGTAAATATTTTGTTGATATAAAGGTGTTTTTGCGTCATGGACGGTCATTGCACTCACCGATGCAGACCTAGGTATGCTGCTCTCACGGCCCACTAAGATTTGCTCTGCGTCAGCAGGCGTTGAAATTGCTCCAGTCGAAAGAAACTCATCCTAGCGAGTTTATTTGAAGTCGGTTTTTGTTTTGTTCCGAATCGGAATCTAGAGGGCGAACGGGCTGTGCAAGCGAACCAAAAGCAGCGGTTCACTCGACCCCCGCGCCTCCTTCACTCAGGCGTACCGGCGAGCCTCGGAATGGCTACCATTATGCCTCGCGGATATCGCTCCGCCACCGAATACCGTTTCGACGATGAACAGGCCGATGCCATTGTTCGAATCGCCGCCTACCATCGCAGAGACTTCTGTCTCTCCGTGATCTGGTTCTCGCCTCGTGAGCACGAGGATGTTCATCTGTCAATAGCAACACCCTTCCAGCGGACTCCGAATGCGGGACTCGGCTCCCTTGATCGGCTACCCCTCGAGCTTTTGAACGACACGTTATTCCGTCTAGATATGCACTCTCTATTTAAATTTCGACAAATAAATCTGAGATCGAGACAGACAGTAGACTGTCTCAAGCAGTACCAGATAGTAGTGTCGCATGGATTAAACCTTTTCTGCGCCCTGTTACGAACACAACTTGCTGTTTACATTTCTCTACTTGACTTTTACACCGCACTATGCACCAAGTCTTGTAGTATTTGCGGCGAATTCGGCGGGTTTATATCCCTCTTAACGTGGAAGCGATGTTGTTTTAGATGCCTCCGAGAGGCTCCGGAAACCCAAGTGCAAAGTCTTGCCTATATCCGAAAGCAATTCCACTTCACCAAGGCCGAATTAGATCAAATGAGGTCATTCAAGACTCTGCTTGGAATATATTCGATGGAGGAATCCGTGCGCAAATCCCGCATTGCCATCGTTTCTGCTCACCAGGCCAGTTTGGTTTACAGACGGGGACCACATGCACTGGCGCAAGCCCAGCCAGCGAGCTCAGAACGAAATAAAATATTCAACTATATGGGGTCCTGCGCGCTTCCTTATTACGATAAACTAACTGGCAAAGTCGAACACGGAATGTCGTGTGCTGGTTGTCAACTTGCTCTTGAAAAAGACATCATCGGCAGTAGGGGCGAGGAATGGGCATTTGAGGCTCGAGACAAAGTATATTCGCGAGATGGCTTTTTGGGACATTTTCGATGGTGCGAACAGGCACAGCTCCTTTACAACCGGCCAACGGAGCTACCAGAGGGTGCTCGAAGAGGAGGCTACTTTAACATGAGAGAATGACAAGGAAGTTTACCACAGCATTGGAGCCAGACTATGCCTGGATCCTGTAATAAGGTGTGCGCAAAAAGTGCCTTTCCAATCTCGCATCAATCTGTCAGCCTTATGGGGAGATGAAGGGACAGCCCCCTGAAAGTGGCTGTTTGTTAGTGGGCGCAGCAGGCAGCATCAACCCTCTTTGAACCTTCCAACTAACACCGGGTCGACTCATCGGCCAACCAACTCAGCGACACCGATTGAGTCACGACGGGACTCCTGAGGAGGACTCGTTCCTTCCAAAAGTTGCAGAAATGAAGACACGACCAAACTCACCCAATGGCTATAAGACCTTGCACTTCTCCTCCCCGATCAACATCAACATCATCCTCATCGTCATCGTCATCGTTTGGCTGATTTTAGTTGATCAACTTTATCAGCATGGCTAACACACACGGACCTCACGATCTCTTGATCGTTCTCGATGCGACAGGCTCCATGGGCTGCTTCGTCGCCGCATTGAATAAATCACTCCCCGACATCATCAGCTTAGCAGCTCTGACTGGCTGTTTCCAACGCATCGGTATTGTCGCTTACCGTGATTATTGCGGCGGCGAACTGACACAGTGGTCTGGCTGGTGCTCCCCCTCTGGTGTCGTTTCCGGCCCCGATATCGTGAGCCAGGATGCTGTTCTTCACATGGCGCGAAGCATTGTCGCCGATCACGGCGGTGACTGGCCCGAGGCTATCAAGACGGGCCTTGCTAAGGCGTACCAAGAGATGAGACAAGACGCAACAACTATCATTCTCCTTTATACTGATGCTCCTCCTCATTTTGATGCGACTGGCGGTTCCAACTACGCTTTGGAAAACAAGGCACTCAACAAGACTGGCAGTTACGGCGGAACCGGACACCTCTTTGCAGACTGGACAGTCGCTGCCAAGACGCTCAGATCGGGACTCAAGAAGGCTGTTGTCTTTTCCATTGTGGAGAAAAGAAGAACCAGTTCCTGGACTCCCTATCTCTACCTGTCGACTGTAACAGGGGGTGCTCTTTTCTCGCCAGCAAGCAATACTGCAGACGCCATTTCTCAACTTACAGTGGGATTACTTCTCACATGGATGGGAGTTCATGATACATCCGAGGGAGACTCAATCCAAGTTGGCAAAGTGAACTTCATTGACATCAGCACCATTAATGATGCGGTGACAGAGACCGACGCATCCTTTGGCATGTACTGTACAAAGGGTTACACGCCAGCCAAGAACACCAATATCGATGAGACTCTTGTCTGTCTCAAGAACATGTCCCAGGTCCTCGAGACTCGAGGTCCCAACGTGAGCAACTTTGCAAAGCGCTACGTTGAGGATGACAGCTACAAGAAGCTTGCAGTGGACCAGCTTCGCCGTATCATTTCCTCCAATGTGTCGACCATCTCTCTCAATCCTGTCTTTGGTAGCCTCTGGCGCACTGTCTGCAACGACCGCACAAATGAAGCGCGAGACGGTCTTATCACCATGTTCGGATCTGAGGTTGAACGCATCACCAACATCAAGGAAAAGGATCGGATGAAGGCATGGCTTGAAGAATCATACAACTACGCCGACGATATTCAACGGCTAATCTCTCATGTCCCGGAGGAGGAGCGGTTCCCTGTCGTGTTCCTTGACCCGACAGAGGATTTTGCCGTAGTCTCAAACGGTGAAGGTAAGGACAACCGCCCGCTGAACGAATTCACCCGACTCGAGCTCTTGGAGATCGGAAGATCATGCGACCATCGTATCTTGCGTCGCTTGGGCAAGATTCTGACACGCCTCAGCTATGTCGAGGATAAGGAGAGTCTGCCTGCTCACATCAGGGCTGCCGACGCCGCCAAAGTCCCCCAGATTCCTCTGGTATTAGCTGATCCCAAGCACAAGCGCCAATTCTGGAAGATTTTGCTTCATGCCGTTCTCCCTGGCACTTGCGTTACTGCACGCCCGGCTGCTTTGCTTGCCGCGCTGACTCTACGGATGGGGATTGCTCCTTTGCGCGACATAGCTGACCAGGAACTTCTGGCCTTCCGAGACAACTGGAACACGATTGATATCCCAGAGACATGGAATACTGGGTGTTTAGGTCTCTTGCTTGACGCAGACAGAGACCACGAGGAAAGGGTGGCGAACGGTGTCACAAAGCGTGGCAATGCTGACACAAGTATCCTGAGAGAGGGGGACCGCAAGTTGTTCCAGACGCTGGTGGACTACAAAATGCTCGAGTTGAACCTCAAGACTACCTTGCAGGCCAAGATCGGCTGGCGTCCTGACAAGACAAAGGCTGCATTGGGTCCCGTTGTCGTCTGCAAGACGTGCAGGTTCCCTCGCTCAGTCACCATGATGAGCACAGGCGGCGTATGTGGCCAGTGTTCCGTTGAGTCCATGGAGTGCCAATGCCAAGCCTGTTCTTGCGCCGAAGGGCATCAGGAACGCGTAGAGATGAACGTTTCCAAGGACCACAGCGAAAAGTCGCTTGCCTGCTGGGTCGAGTGCAGCCGTGCTGAGTGTCGAGCTCAGTACGTAGTCTATGCCCCCGACGCCCTGCGCGTACGGGCCAAGTGCTTCTACTGCCGACATGAGGACGGCAGATCAAAAAATGGTCCAGCACCGGTCGTCGAATGCTTCAAGTGTCTCAACCGAGTTATTTGGCCCTTAGAGTACCGCCCCGCAAACCTGGACCTGACCAAGTTTGAGTGTTACGCCTGTACCTCAGACATGATCACCATTGTCAGCCAAGACACGACTGCTAAGGATCTGTCTAACGAGAACGGTACAGATTGGATTTTGCGAAACGACAAGAAAGCTATCCAACATGTTTTTGACGGCCGGTCTCTATTCAAGACAGCGTTAAACTGCGACCTTGCTCATCTCGCCGATGAGGTTGAGGTCATTCCCACCGACGACCTAAAACTCCTCACTATCAACGGCAAGTGGGTGCACAATCAGTCTGAGATCAAGGCGTCTCTGCAGCAATGGGTTGTCTCGCGCCGGACTGAGGCTGGTGAGTGTAGTATCTGTTTCTCCAAGGCCCGCAAGGAAGATTTGAGACGTGCTTGTGGCCGTACGGGCTGCAACAAACTCATTTGCAACGCGTGCATGCAGGACTGGTACGGCATCAATGAACCAGGACGGATCATCAACGTCGCAGCGCTCTCGTGTCCATTTTGTCGTCGTCGACCCACGCCAAAGACGGTCAACGCGTATGGCCTCACTCGTCTCGGAAACCTAGGTAGGGCAGTGGATGAGCCAGGTTCATGGATCTACGCATGGTGCATCGATTGCGACTCGGCGAAGCAGTATGTTGAAAGAGCATGCACAGCAGGTGCACCACCTGAGGTTACGAATTGGCGATGCGATGGGTGCAACACATCCCTTTCTGACGGGATGGTCAAGGAGGCAGAGGGAAGGGAGTGCCCTGGGTGTGGTGTATTTACACAAAAGACTGCGGGCTGCGACCACATGACATGTCCTTGCGGGCAACACTGGTGCTATAGATGTGGTAAGGGCATGGACGAAAGTGTGATTTATGCTCATATTGCGGTACAGCATGGTGGGCTCTGGGCAGAGGAGGACTTTGACTTGATGGATGACGACGGCTGGATCTAGGGGCACTAGCTATCAACGAGTGCTTTGTGACATTATCAATAGTTGTTAGCAATGGAAGAAATGAATGAGTTTTGCCATTCTTATGACTGCTTTTATGACGCTTTAAGGCCTATCCTATCGTGTGACGATACAGAACGTCAATAGAGATAAACAAACTCTAACTCTAGGTGGCTGGATTATTATATGAAGTGGAGAGTTATAAAAATAGGTGATTTTAGGGAAATTATTTATAGCCTTAAAGTCTTACCGAAAGAGACTTTATATACTTAGTTTTTATTTATAGCTAGCTAATCTACTATTTTAAGGCTTT
>JAJJWO010000678.1:0-22831 GCA_021655895.1 Fusarium sp. NRRL 66739 | reverse complement strand
CCCCCCCCTCAGGGTACGGACCGTTAGCTCCAGTGTGGCACACCCCCCCCCGGGCCTTGACCCCACGCCCCCGGACCGACACACCCCATGCGGGCGTGCGCTCTTGCTTTGTGCTAGACTCCATTTACATAGCGCACACCGCGACTCCCTTCCCCCAATCCGTCTTGCTTCCCAAGTGAATATCTACGTTTGATCCCCCCGGACTTTGTTCGTCCTCCTCCACAGCATACACATACACCAAGCAACACCAGCACCAAACACCAAAGGATATTCGAAGGAAGGACGACCTTGCACCAAGAATCGCCTTTACACATATGTCTACTCGAGGATCCTCATGAACGCCAGCATCCATCTCGACATCACTCTTGCACGCCAAATTCGCTTGCATTGACCTCAACTCACCGCCCGCGCTTCGCTTCGGTTGTATAGATAGTATCTCCACCCGAAATCCAAATCGCTCAACACGCTCTGGCGCATTGTCGGCTATTATCTCGATTACCTTTGCCGGCGACCTACGAGAAACCTTACCTGCACCCGATTGCACTTAGACTCCAACTTGCTTCCTCGCAACACGACACTTGACATCGCCTCGTCGAGAAATCGACAGCTTTAAAAGCCCATTATGCCCTATCGCCTAGACACTCACGTTCTGACGGTGGATGCAAACGTCATTCACAAAGTCGACACTGGCAATCCCGCCAACTTGTATAGCATGTGGACTGGTGAGTTACCTCTTACACGCGTTCGCCGTCTATAAATGCTGACCAGTCAGTCTTCTCTCGGTGCGCAGACTCTGTTGAACAAGGTCGAAGATTAGAGAACCTCAGTTGGCGACTGTGGCAAAGAGAAACCTTTGTCGTCGACAACGAGGAGAAGACCGCCCCAACCACTCAGACCCTTCCCCAGAACATTCCCTCCGAGACACGGATACCGGACCTGCCTCAACTATCTGGCAGTGTCGAGTCCCTGGTAGACGAAGAGGCCGTCGACTTTACTTCAGTATCAGCACCTCTCGAGATCGCCCGCCCTCGTGTACGACGCCAAGATTCTTGCGCCAGCACCCGAAGCAAACGCGAACGCCACATCAGCTCCGACGACTTTGAAAAGATGATCGTCTCCATTGTCAAGGACAAGGGTCCTTTGTCAGCTCCTCCTCATATTGCTCCTGCTCCCAAGGAGTCCTTGCATGTGCCTCCCACATTTGAGCGCTCTGGTTCTACTACAACCGAGTCGCAATCGCCTGCAAAGTCTATCACAGCTTCAGAAGGCTCGCCACAGCCTTCGCCCCAAAGCCCCTCTCGCACTACTGTTGTGCGCGGCTTCTCGCCTTCTCAGGTCCCGAATCCTCGAACGCTTTCCGCCGCTGCTCAATCATCAGATGCGATCCCCGAGCCCAAGTCGTCGCCTGCTGCCAAGGTGGTGCAATCTAAGAAGCCTGCTCGCTTTGCGCTCGGTGGCTCTTGCTCGTCCAGTGAACAAGACCAGAGCTTGACTGAGAGCAACAGCAAGCCCATTATCCCTATCATCAAGAAGCCCATGTTCCAGATTGGTGGCTCGTCTGAAGAGGATGGATCGCTCAAGAGTGCCATGGCTTCATCGCGTCCCAGCTCCCTTCTGTCTGCTCGCAAGAAGCAGGCTTCATTCAGTAACAATGTCATGACACGAACTATCGACGATGAGGCTGCTGTGGACTCAGACACCGACGACTACATTGACGAGAGCGCCATTGATGACGACGACGACTCTTCTGACTGGGAGGACTCAATGGAAGAGAGCGGCAAGTCAAGCATGGACGACAAGTTCTTCCAACGGGTTGACTCCAAGCCCAACTTGACCTCGCGCCGATCTCTTATCACTCTTATGCTTGCCCAGAACGACCGCGCCCGCAACCTTGGTAACCATGCTTCCCAATCGACATCGGCTATTCCCCGATCTCGTATGGCGCATGGTCCTTCACTAGGTGCCTCGCCTAATGACTCTGACGAGGCTCCTTTAATGATGAAGGGTATGCGTGGTCCTGGCCTCAAGCCTATTCATGAGGTGCCCAGGTCTAACGCACAGCCCATCATGACTGGCCCTAACCATGTCCAGCCTCAGGCTGCTCTGTCACCACGCACTACTCGCCGCAACATGTTGGCGACTGAGCTGACCGAGTCTCTTCGACGTCATCTCCTCTGGGAGCGACAGCAGAAGTCGTCGACAGCCAATGCCGTCCTTAAGCGACGACATACATCACACGACGTGGCGAACCTCAAGCAATATCCTGAGAAGCCATGTATGAAGAAGAGCGAGGACGTCAACGCAAGCAGCTGGAACCAATATTTCTCCAAGGAAGCCAGCGACGGATACCACTCCAAGGGGTGGTAAATGATAACCATATCACAGCTATATCCATTACGAATGTACATTGGGCGGCGCACGAAAGGCATCATCACATCAGCATTAAGCGATTCGGCTGCATTTAGCAGCATTGTTTTTACAAACTCATTTAGCGGAAGGGAAAACCCCAGTCGAATTTTCATTTTTATTCACTCATGGCGGCGTCGTTTACGATATGATACCACGGATTCGTGTTTTTCAAGGCCGCAGCTGGCTCTTGTTTCATCGTTTACGGGCTCAGGGCACGTGTACTTGTAGTTTTGATACGAGGGAAGACAGAGAGGGCAACCCGGGGATCGGAGAGGGTCACGAGATACAGCCAATGATTTACTTGAGCGAGCGCAAAAGGCGAAAAGCAAAAGTCAGGGGAGGACAAGCGGGGAATGGATGGATACATTGCATTGTATGATGTTAGCAGTGGTGTAAAAGAAAACACCAAAACGAGTTAATCATAAAAAAAACTCGCAAAAAGGGCTAATTGTCTGTCTACGAGAACGAGGTTTCTGCAAAAACACGAATAAAATTTCACGTTGAATTCAATTAATCAGCTAGCTGTCAATGAGTGAAGAATGCAACCTCTATGTGGTGATGGTGCAATGTGAGTTGTCAGAAGAGTTCCAAGGTTCCTGGACGGGACATAAGAATGAACCAGGATGCACGTCATCAATTCCAGGTGCTGTTAAACTTGAGCCAAGAGTGGCCGTTTGATGCTGACAGGTCGAGAATTGATTGGTTCGGGGAACAACCATGAATGAGCCTGATGAGGTGTGGCAGACCAAGACTAACAGGTAGGGCTCGTGACTTGATGGTAATGATTTGAGAAGCACATGTCAGAGGAGAGAAGCAAGCGTGTTGATTTCACCTTGATATGAATGGACGTAAGCTGCTGTGCTTCACATGCATTATGCATAACGACACTCTGAAAGTTTATATAAGTGCAAATAGTGAATCGCTAGCAAACATGCCTTTCTTTTACTGCATTAGAGCGAGTATTCTGCGGTCGGTTGTAGATAGATGCTGCAGCTACTTTAGCATAGGGCGGTGATTGACCGGCGTCTTGTTGGGGATCTACATAGTTAGCACTAACGGTCAAGACAGTCGAGTAAATAAATCGAACCTTGAGCCGGCTCAGGAACAGACAGACAGACAAAACAAAACAAAACAAAACAAAACAAAACACCACCGAAAGCCGAGTTTCCATTGACTTTGCATGGATAAAAAGAAATGGATGTCAACAAGAGTCGGCATCGGTATCAGGTACTGCAGAAACCGATCCCAGCGCAGCCACTTTCTGGTAAGAGACGCTAATGACCACTCCACGTGTGTGTTGGTGACTGATATCCAATCTCCCCAAACGCCCGTTCCCTCGATCGTGGGCTCGGCCTAACAAGAACAGACCCGGGGAGAGTTTGTTCCTTGGAATATACCTGGACTGAATTGCCCCGTACCTGGGACTTGGGACTGGGGAAATAATAAGGGTATCTAGGGGGTGGTACGCCCTTGGGTTACAGTGACAAAGCCACGCTGCACTGCGAACCGTATTGACATTTTGTTTTGGGTTTTGACCCTTGGAGACGCCGAGCTGCAGGGCTTGGATAGGGTTGCGTTTCAGTTGTTGATGACTGATGTCAATTCAGAGTCACCACCAGAGTTGCCTCGTTGTTGTTTGGCGTCTGATTGAAGCAACTCAAACCTGCATCTCGTATACAAACTTACACTACCGATTCTATTAGGAATCCTCAGCCAACCAAGTCAATCAATAAACCGGCCTGGACACCCATTGCAGCGTCTCGACTCAGCATCCATCGCAAGGACCACGTCCACGGCCAAATTGTGGAGGAGACCGTGAAGACATGGCGGAGCCGCAACCGACAAGAGAAGCCAAGCGCCACTTGGAGAAGAAAAATGAAGGACTTGGGTCTGGTCAAGACACTCGCAACCTGCGCTACAGTTGGAAAGGAGGGAGGGGAAAATGTCTAGAATCAATCATTTCTGATAACAGTCTGCCTATAGGTACCCAGAGAAGGCGACGAGACAGTCTGGACGAGACGAGACTGACTCCCTGCGTGTGGGGCAAAAACCACCTGAAAGCAAAAAAAGAGACAACGACGCCTCTCCCGTTCAGGATTTTCCGGGGAAGTCCATCGTCAAACACAACACAACACAACACAACACAACACAACACAACACCACAGCACAACATCGCACACACACATGCATGTCAGCACACGTTTATTTGGTTCTAGGCCAGACGCTCTATCCTTTTTTTTACAGCGTCAATGGCGTCTTCAACATAAATTACAATAATTTATCTATTTATTTCTCCTCTTTTAAACAATACCTAGTAAAAAGCTTTGACGCGGTGAATTCCCCAGAAAAGAGCCACTCTTTCATTGACATCGTCTGCGGAGAATCTGGAGAATTCTTCTCTCTGATCTTCACAGTCATCCATGTGATTGATCTTTGCCAATGGCAAATTCTTCTCAGCATCAATTCGGTGCGGCAAAGTAAAGAGAAAAAAAAGAAAAAACTTACTGTAGATGTCACATGAGGAGTTCAACTCCCTTGATGCATCTTGCCCCCTGGGCTGCCGAAGTCGGTTTGCTTTTCTGCGATATGCGCGCTTGGAGTTTTCAGGTCTTTACGGATGATCCGCGGATGGGAGAAAACGACGCTAGACTAGAACAGGTACCCGGGGCGTGTGTGTGTGTCTTTTTACTTGTTTTGCTTTTTTTGGGGGGCTTATTTTTCTGACTCAGATAACAACTCCCCCGTTGAACTGCCAGAGGAGCCTCTTGATTTAGGCTAACCCCTACTCCGGCAGAATCAAGGTAATATCCCGTCACTGCCAAAAGAAAAGAGGTGCCTGATTGGAGGGGCACCCGGGGATAAGGCGAGTCAGATTTGCGCCATTACCGATCGGAATCTACTACCAAGAGAGGAAGGACCCTGCATGTGTACAGTATCAGTTGATAGCTGCTGTGTTGGTTGAATGCTTTGAAAGCTTTCCAGCTGCCATTGGGCAAAAGCTTAATTTTCTGTTACTGAAAATGCCAGGCTCGTTCTTCAATTGCTTTCAGACCCTACAGCTTCTTGATACATCTACTGCCTGGTCTAAGTCGATAGGGGTGATCTGCTGGGTCTCTCCAGGCAGTGGCCCTGCTGCTAATCTTGATGGATCCATTGCAACTTTCCTCGGTATAAGAAACCGTCCATTGTCGGTGAACGTCGGTTTGCAATTCCAGGGACCTTCTACTCCGTACGCTTACTGATCTTCTCTTTGAGGTGAGTCTCGGCCATCCGCCGTGGTGGGGCGCCCCCGGGTATTTCTCCGCGCCTACCAAAAGCCTCCGGACGCTGTTTTTGCAAACCTGGGGTTTTCTGGCGCATGCCTGCGCTGAGATGAGAGGCTTCAGCCAACAACACATGTCGTGCGATGCAACAAGGGTCCTTTTATGGCGCGGCTGTCGAGAAGGCTTGCATAATGTGCCCTTGACCGTCTTTCATGGATTGTTTAATGCCGCCTAGGTTCTTTCACCGCTCGATGGGAAAACAACATGATCAACGGATACGTACAGGCATAATGGAAGTCTTGACCCGTCGGCCGGATGAGAGGGTGCGAGAATCCAAGTCAAAAGACCCTTCCAAAGTGCAAATACCTCTAGTAATGCGCTGTAGATCCTTACTCACTGCCAAGTCAGCCTCCCCGAGGTCACTTGCAGCTACGAGTTTCGCATTTCTTACAGCACGCCAAGGTCCCTGAATCGAAGGAATGCCGACAGATCTAGAGACGCCAGTCATGGCTGACATCAGAGCAGAATGCATTTCGGTCTCACGTGGGCTGGGGGAGCTGGTAGCTGTCAAAGTGAAGGCCGAAAAAAGTCGCCCATGCCCTGTGACCCGATCAACCTTTAACCGGAGCAAGCCTTGGTGCTGGCTTTGCCCCTTGGGGAAAGGAATTCCTCGTGGCCTAAGATGACATCGGTTTGCACGAGTCGAGTCGCGCATGTTTAGACTGGCTCCGGATGCAATTCCGGCCGTAATTAGGGACAGAGCGCATTCCGTTTCAAAAGACTATTTGATCGATTAATTAAGATATATTAAAAACGGAAAACTAAATCCTGCCGTTACCTAATCTGCTTCGTGTTTAGGCTTTCCGCGCTCTGCTAACCACCATGCCCTTTGGGTTGCAGCTTGGAAGAAACGGTACCACATCCACCGAGACGCGAGAAATTGCAGGAAATTCAGGCTACAGAGACGAGGACGTCTGGGAGCGCTTACTTTATTATTACTTATTAGTTAGCTGCTGCCCGGAACGCTGCCGGTACCTTAAAGCTGCAGCCGTTGCTCGGACTGGTGCCGTTGAGCGCGATCATGCTGACGACAAACGCGTCTAATGCCTGCTGTGGCATTGATGTTGACGTGACGGTACAATACCTACAATACGGTCGGACGTCGCATTGGGATTTGCAGACTTGTCAACGTTATCGAAGAAACTACCCAAAACAGGCATCACCCTCGCAGTGAAGGAGGATGTGGTGTGCGATGAGCAAAAACAAAGCACACGAGATGTGATATCGCGATTGCCTCAAAACAGAAGCAGCAGGGCTGGTGATCAATTAAACAACGTCACAGCGATGCAAGGCTGCCAATCTCCAATCTCGCAGCGATGCTCAACATCGAAAAGCCGAGTTGATATCGATGTTTTGTTTTTTTGATCTCCCCTTTCAGACCCCAGGCTACGTACCCCAGCATCGAGATCTGGGGTCGGTTCCATAGGGGGGCTACGTCATTTTAGTCTGAGATAATCTGGGGTGAATGGCTCGTCTCGTCTCGCGACACCCCAGAATCTCTCGCGGATCTTGGTTTTTCTGTCCCGGATCCGACGCATCACGCGGCTGCGAGGGCATTAGCTCTGCATATCTGATGCGTTGTTTGAGACTGAATGTGCTGCAAGCGTGCTGTGGTGTTTTGGCTTTTTGCTACCTATGACCGAATCTTGAACCGGAAATGAGACATTTGCTGAACCAGCTGGAGCTGTTCCGACCGGGGTACGTACCTCGCGTCGGAAAGATCCCATCCATACCTACCTAGGTCTCAGGCACGCTTCTCGTCGCCGCTGTCGGACCTGAGGGTTACAAGCGCGGAATCTAAGATGGTGTGTGATATCAAGGTCCGTCAAGTGTCTATGCCTATTTTGGCTGGAGCTGTGCAGCCAATCGATCCGACGACCCCCGACCAATCACCCACCACCCAATTCAGACCTTCTAGAAAACTTCTCCCGCACGTGGAGACTGAAACTTCACACCTTCATTATGTAATTTTCTATTTTTTCACCATCACGCGCCGTTTGGTGTTGAGGCTTGAAGAGGCAGTTGCTGTGAACTTGTTGACGAGGGTAACTCGAGCCGAGACGAGAGACAGATACACGATCATGGGATATCTGCTTCAGCCTGGGGAGATATCTTGTAAAGCGGGTTGGATACCACCTTGGACCACCTTGTTGTGATGATTTAGTTGTGGCCCGGTTAGATATTAGGAACCACAGATACTTGCTTCTAACAGGTTTCTCTGACATCAAGGGGATGCAGTCAAGTTTTGCCAATTTCAATACCACGTCTTGGCGATAAAATAAGTCGATAAAATCAATCAATTGTTTTTTATCGCGCATCTCCACTTATATTAATCTCACTTCGGGATCCAGGTGGAGAAGAAGGATCTTGACTTCTGCTTTGGCAAATCAGCCCTGTAAACTCTAACGCAAACTGTTTGTTAGGCATCAAGGAGCCTCTTTGTTGCATCATTGGCATCCCCACTGGCCCTGATTCAGGCCAGACAGATGGCTGTAAGGGCATATCGTGAGATCGAATGCTCCAGCATCTCCACTGATAAGGTCTCACCTTTTCCGTCAGTCAGTCAATTAATCCTTCTCCGTCCCGTCGAGTGTTTACGGCCACTCTGCGGCGGTCCTCGGCCCCTCAATAATGCCACTGCCGGCTCATCCAGCATCAGCATGCCGCCGTATCTTGTCGGTCCGGTAATAGCAGGTTATTTTGCTGCGTGGCAATTGGTCTGTTCGGCACCGCTTCTTGGGCCAGCACGTGAAATTCGCGTGGCGGTGTCATGAGCCACGACGAGCGAGGCCAAGTTGCGCCAAGACATGGCGATATTGATAAAACAATTGCCATGTGGGCATGCGTTTTATGGCCCAACGGAGTCGCCGACGGGGGGCTCCTGTATCCTGCAGGAGACAAAGACGGTTGGTTGTATGATTCAAGTGAGGGGCCCTTTACCATGCTGACAATACAGTACCGAGGTACCCTCCATCCTTCAGCACCACGTGGTGATGGGTTTCTCCGCAAACTCGGGAGTTGGCCTATTGGTGCTGCTCGTTTCTACCGAGAGCTTATTATTATTGTATTGACTTTATGCCGTGGCCATTGACGTTCAACGGCTTTGCTACAGCCACCTAGGACTGGCTATCAACTGTAATGTGTTAAACTATTCCAACATACACTACAAGATGTTGAGGATGAGGGTGTACTCGGGATTGTCGTCTGATGCTTGCAACAAACCTAATGCACTCAAGTTTTACCGACAATCGTCTACTCCTCATCAGCAGTTCAGTTCTGACTGTGCCTCTCCGCCTGAATAGGCAAGTCACCTTTACCCCAGGTTTACCAGGCACGAATAGCCTGCAGAGCCATCATCATGCCACCATCAACGTCTTGGCCTCCTCTCTACAGTACCGTTGTCGAACCCTCGGCTCTCCCACCCCCTCCTGGACCCTCGGAAGAACCCCCAAACTCGCCCGGATTTCCCCAACTTTCCGGGCAACTGGTTCTGGAGGTCCTCCCTGTCCGGGGAAGATAGGGGCCAGCCGACGGAGAAACTATGCCGTGCACTCAAGGACCCTGATTCGGATCCGAGGGCCGCAGCCTTGGAGATGGAGCTGCTGTTTTGGGATTGACAGGTGACATGCGATGGGATAGAGGGAGGCCTGGTGATGCGGAGAACCTGGGAGTTGGCCATCTCATTCAAGCGGATGCATCGAGGGTTCCCGTCCCTGGGCCATGGTTGAACCCTTGGAGCATCCATCATCCAGTTGAAGGTGTCGAGCCACGGCCCGGGGCTTGGAGTTTGGTGGCAGACGGGCCGAGTTGTCATTATCACCCTCATGTTGAAGCACATGGTGCAGTGTGTTTGTCATTGCCAGATAGGCATGAATATTGCCTCCACGTGATGCCGAAGATGGACATGAAAAGTCCTATTTCATGTACCTCGGCCAAGAAATGATGTCAGAAGGGAACCCTGTCAAACAGGAAATTGTTTCTTGTCTTGTCTTGTTTACACGGGACCTGATTCTGCAACGGCTTCAGAGCCGAATAGGCAATTAGCCCCGCCTCCATGATATTAACTATAATTAAGGTAGGGTCAGTTAACGGTGCCAGTTGGGGAAATGATTCTCGATATACACTACTCACCGTTAGAAAGGAGAATCTTTTCTAGAAGAATAGACAATCGCGGTTGTTTTGATGCTCGAGTCATTGCGTCGACTTTAAACTGCCTATAACGCTTCTGCTTAGGAACCATCAGCTCTCCGAGGCGTGTATATAGCATCATAAACCTTCAAGTTCTGAATTGGGTTATCCAATCCTATTGTTCCCTAAACGGGAACCAGATTCCAGATTGGCTCTTCTAGATTGATCGTCAACAACATCGATTACATCATGGCTAGATCGGCAATGATATGCTACTTGTTACTCTCATAGGAACTCAAGACTGCTAATCATTTTTTGCAGAATGTTTGCTCCTGACTCGCAAATTGACCATGTCGTCAAGCGCTTGATGATCATGACAGCTGTCAATCCATGATCAAGAGTCAGGGCAACACCAAGGATGGATCTCCAGGTGACCATCCCAAGAAGCCGAGCAGCCTCCGACTCTCGTCCGTGAAGGCTTGCAAAGATCTACTCGAGGGTTAAGGAACGATGTGTACGAGCACTGGAGGAGTTGAAGAAGGCCAGGAGATTCCTCGTGGAAGGGTTCAGTTACCTCTCTCTTTCACTGGATTTGGGGGGCAAGACTCAGAGCTTGCTGCAGAAAGCTGCAGAGTAACAAGGCATTTATGTCTTTGGACAGGTTAATCAACCACGAAAAACCAATAGTGACTTTCATTTGTTCATCTCTAGCAACATGGTTGCCTTTATACATTTTCCTCTCCATCAAGCCTCATGTTCCCAAATCTAACCGTCTTTCTTGACCCTAATCACCGTCCAATGTGCTGATAGCAACGCTTCCTGTGATCTGACGTTTCCTAATCCATGTTCAGTGTCTCCTCTGGTATGCGATGAGTGACATGTGCGAGTACACTTCATTTTGCCCTCCATGGGCTTGAGTCCAAAACAAGAGCTTTTGATAAGATCAAAACAGTTTTCTAGGTCGTTTAGGTCCATCAGAGCCTTGCTGAGGCTGCCCTTTCTGTTGCTGTCCGCTCTGATGAGACCCAACCTGCTGATGAGCGTTCTGTTGTCCACTCTGTTGATTCCCTTTCTGCTGCTGCTCGTTTTGCTGCTGCCCAAGCTTCTGCTGCTGCCCAGACTTCTAATGCTGACCAGGCTTTTGTTGCTGACCTCTGGGCCTACGCGGTGTAGAAGGCGGAACTGATTGTTGATCCTTGTTGGGACCGGTGAAGCTGAATATTTGACGTGCCTCCTGTTGTTGTTGTTGCTCGGGCCCAAGGAATGAAAACGCTGGAGGATGCCCCCAAGCCGGCGCTGTCTGGTTGGGGACAGATGGTGCTCCAAACACCGGGCTTCCAATTGATGGGCTTTTCTGTTGTGCCGTTTTCATGAGCGAATTGCGAAGATTCATGGCAATATTGTATCGACGCTCTAGATCCTTCTCACGAGCGTTGGCCGCTTCGATGTCGGATTTGGCTTGTTTCAGGTCCTTTGAAAGCTTTTGGGCCTGCTCTTGGGATTTTCGATTCCCATTCTCTGCTTCCTGAAGCTGTTTAGACAGCATTTGAGCACGTTCCTTGGACTGCTCGAGCTCTCTCTCTGTGTCGCGGAGCTCTGCATCTTGACCCCCTTGGCCATCTTTGTATAAACTGAAATCATCTTTCACTTTCTTAAGCTCCATAGAGAGTTGGCGTTCCTGCTGGCGAGACTTTTGGAGAGCTGTTTGTGTTTCGAGCAGCTCTGCGGCAGGGTCTGCAATACGCTTTTGGGAAGCTTCAAGCTCAGCAGTCGTCTTCCCAAGCTGGGCTGATAGTTGTTGTTCTCGCTGCTGCGATGCCTGAAGCTCTGAAGTCTTTGCTCCAAGTTGTACCGACAACTGCTGCTCGCGCTGCTGGGAGGCTTCCAAGAGCGCGGTCTTGGCGTCGAGGAGTTGGGAGAGGAGCTTTGTTTCACGACGCGCGTTGGCGTTAATCTCAGTTTCTGCCTCTTGAAGCTTCGCTGAGAGATCTTTCTCTCGCTGTGAGGGAGATTTTGCGCCGGGTTCGTCGGCCGCCATGATTTCAGCTTCTCGAGGGATCGCAGTTTGAGATAAACAAGAGCAAAGGGGTAGTTATGTGCAACGTAGCGATGGTAGAGACAAGGGCAGGATGGTGAAGCGTGGAATGTGAAGAAAGGAAATATTTCTTTTGGTTGAGTGAAAGAGAGAAGATAACAAAACAAAACAAAACAAAACAAAACAAAACAAAAGCCGACTGACGCGGTGTCTGCTATAAAACCGCCTGGCAGTGCCTGGCAGCTGGCGAGCAAACGAAAGCAATATGCTTGTCGAGTATATCCACCTGAATCTATCCCAAACCCCTTAAAACAACCACAGGCAATAAGCCCATCTGCAAAAATCCCACCCATGTAAAAGGATCAGACAATATACAACGAAAGTTCTTGAATCCAATGCTAATATCAGTAGCAGGCACCTCCGGTGAAAGATACTTCCTGACTAACGCCATTTGCACGATAAACCAGACCAGGAAAAAGGCAAGGGAGTAGTTCAGTTTTGACTTGAAGAGCTTGGGAACAGTAATATCTCTCGAAGCAGCCAGGGCAGCTAATGTGGTACCTGCGAGGAGAATGTATTTCATGGCCATGTTTGTTATGGATGTCTCATGCTCAATGTGTCCTGCGAGAAGGAGAAGCGACGTCAAAAGTCTGGAGATACCGTCCATATTTAAAGAAACCCGAGGAATGATAATATAGTTAGTGTGGAGTTGGGCAACAATAGAAGCGGCCACTGCCAGGCGTGCCGTCTCTGTGAAGCTCAGCATGTTGAAAGCCAGGAGGCTCACAGAGACGACGAAGATGATCGCATGTTCCCGAGCATTCCTGAGATGTTCCCCGTTTAGACCATCATCCAAAAGCGGCTTCTCGTTCAAGGCTGTAGCAGCGTCTCTGGAAGAGTAGTGTTGAGCCACTTTGGCAACGGCGTAGAAGAGAGGAAAGTTGACCCCTATTGATGCAAGAATAGTCTCTTGGGAATCATAGTCGGCCAATTTGGTCATTAGTAAAACCCAGGCGCTCGTCAAGAATACCCCAAGTGGTAGATACCAGTGACCCCATGGGTTGGCCCTGGAAGCATTGTGCGGGTATACGATCCTGGCGACAAGGGCTCCAGTCAAACCAACGGCTACAGCAACCAGGCCGTTTATCGAAAGTAGACCTATCTCCGAGGATCCCAAAGGCCGATCGAGGTAGAGCCCATATAAGGACAAGATCGAGAGGAGGGTAGCACTGCAAGCCGATGCCAGTAACGAGTGTGAGATGGGGACAACGAAGTGGTAAAAGTATGTAATCCTATACTGAATGGGATCGACTCTGATGATCCTTAGCCGATTCAAATTGCAAGATGCGCAGTAGATAGAGTAGAAGCCAAAAGACAAGACTCCAAAAACCCACGACCAATCAGCAATATTGTAAGGGTCTGTAAGGACTCGAGTAAGGGTGTAGAAGGCGCAGCCAATTCGGCAGAAAATGAGAATAAATGATGATCCCAAGACGACGCAGTACATCAGCCTCGAAGTACTGGTGCTATGGCCTGCAATGCGTAATATCATGACCGATCCTGGTCCTATGTCACCTACGAGCGAGGCGAAATAGATGTATAACGGCTTGATTTGGTGGTCGCGCGGCGAGAGGATGATGTTGGATGCCGCAACGAGGCAGAGCATATGATGTACAAAGAGTTCGAAGGAGTAAAGTCGTATCAGAGGAAGCTCGTTCGACCACACGGCAAGCTGTGATACAATACAGACTTGGCCCGCGGTATTCAGGGATTGACCAACTCCCCAGGCTGTTGTCCGTGCAGCCTGTAAGCATGCTGGTAGAGAGACGACAAGACCAAATGCCATTCGAATAATCACTAGTATCAGAGGAGTGAGCTTTCTTAGCCATTCTTCGCGCTCAAGTCGTTGGTATAGGATCGGAGTATACTTTCGGAGCAGATAGTCAACAAGAAAGAACACATGCCAGTAAACGACGCTGGTCATGAGGAACCCCGAGAGAAGCACTGGGCCAGTGAGGTGCTCCATTGCACTCATGTTATTGATTCATTCTGGATATAAGCATGAGGGGACTTTGAAATTTCCATATCCTTTCTTGTGGTTCATCTTGCCAGATCTCTTTTGACTTTACTTTCTGGGAGGGGCTTGAGAAAGCTTGCTGTCACGTCTCCTACTTGTATTGCGTGGAGGACAAAGTGTATTCTTGGTAATGGAAGACTTCTTCCAATTCCATTTCTCCTTCACTTCGTCAAATATCTGCTGCCATGGAGCCCAAGGTGGTTGTAGGCTCCGAGCGTGACTCTCAACCTGTCGTTCGAGACTTGAGGCGCGATCCCAAACCATTACGCAAATTGGGTATTCTAATTGTCATGAACACGGTCGCCCTTGTCCAAGCTTTTGATGCGACGTGCATCTGCGTTACTCTTCCCGTTGGTTATCGTTATTCAAGGCGCTGTAATGCCTGCCACTGATGCAAGTATAGGCACTCGCCAAAGAACTCGATGCATCCTTTTCCGAAAGCCTGAGTATGGGCACGGTATTCTTGCTGGCTACTGCCATAGCCCAGCCTATATTCGCCGAGCTCGCTCATGTTGTCGGTCGAAGGCCAGCGTACTTGGCATCCTTGTCCATCTTCATCACAGGAACCATCCTGTGCGGTGCGGCAAAGTCCAGCTTGATGCTTCTAGCCGGTAGAGCTGTGCAGGGTATTGGTTCTGGCGGACCGCAAGCATTGTCAGGTATGATACTAGCAGATATGTTCCCGATTAGAGAGCGCTCTAGATGGGTAGCGTATCAGAATATATCTTGGGCTCTTGGAACGATTGCGGGACCCCTTGTTGGGGGTGCCGTTGTTGAGAACAAAGACTCTGAATGGGTAAGGATCCCTTTGTGTTATTATTCGCCGTTTAATCTTCTCTCACTAATAATAACAGAGATGGATCTTTTGGTGCACCCTCCCCCTCCTCGGAGGTAGTCTTGTGGGAGCTATATTTCTCCTGGGGTACGACAAAGACCAGCGCAACTGGCATCACATCAAGAACCTCGATTGGATTGGGATTCTGCTCTACATCGTCACCTCAGTCTGTATTCTGCTGCCGCTGACCTGGGGCGACTCCCGTTTCTCGTGGAAATCGGCACAGGTTATTGTTCCTATCATCATCTCGGTGTTTGGATTCATGGCCTTGGTGGCATATGAGAGGACAGCTGAGAAGCCAATGTTTCGACCCAGCATGTTCCGAAACCGATCGACCGTATTGCAATTTATAAACGCAACAGTCCATGGCACCCTCATGTGGATGGTTCTATACTATCTTGCCGTCTACTTCCTCGGTGTCAAGGGCAAATCGCCTCTGATGGCGGGAGTGTGGGCACTCCCAGCAACCATCACTGTTGCTCCCATGGCTGCTGTCGTAGGATTGGTGGCATACAGAACAGGTAAGTACCAGGCCTTCATGCTGGCTGGTTGGGGTCTTATGACTGCCATCTTCGGAGCTATGGCGATCCTGGACCAAGATACGCCGACGTCGGTTATTGTGGTAGTCGTCATGTTTGTCGGTTTGGCCATGGGCTTACTCATTCCTGTCATGTCCATTGGTGTGCAAGCCACGGTCAAGGAAGAGGATGCCGGGCATGCCATTAGCATGGTATATGTCCTTCGGGTTATGGGACAATGCTTGGGAATTGCCATCGGAATCACTGTCTTTTCAACTTCTCTGAAGAAGGAGCTCGGAAGCATGGGCCAATATACCGACCAAGTCGATAACGCCATGAAACTAATCAAGGCTTCGATTGAGCAGGGAGGGTTTGGTTATGAAATCATGACCGATGCAGTGGTGACCGCACTCCAGCGTCTCTGGGTGACAGGCAGCATATTTGGCAGCCTAGGACTGATACTGAGTCTCTTTACAAGGTGCCCGACGCTTCCAAAAGACTCGGACTCGGGGGGCATCGAGGAAGCGGACCCTGAGAATGGCGATCTTTCGGATACGGCCATAGGACGAGTCTGGGGTTGGTTCCGATAACAAACTATAGTGTCGGAATGTTATCACTGTCTTTCCAAGTCGAGTCGGCCGGTAATGCCCCGAGACACACCCCTTGCCTGGGGTTCCAATGCGGCGGTAATAAGACCCATAGCTGTTTAGAGCCCAAGGGTCGAGCCGAGATGAGTTGCGTAGATCGTTCGCAGACGCTGATAAGGACCGAGGTTAAGTCCCTGTTGACTTTAACCGAGCAACAAGATTGGAAAGCTTGAATCCTAGTATCGGGTGAAACTAGAAGAATTCGCCTATTCGTTACGGAGTACCAGGTTGGAATATGTCACCGACAGCGGGTATCGTGGCTCAAGGCACAGTCCCGAGGAGGCGGTTGAAATTGGGGGCAATGATCGTTTCCAGCATGTAAATTGAATTATTATTGATTTGTTTCTTTTCTTTGTAGCAAACGGTTGTATCCCTTTGTTGTGCAGTTGTAAGTTGCAGTGTCCATGCTTGAGGTCTGAAGTACTTGTTAGAAAGAAAAGAGTATCAATTCAGACTCCTCTGCGTGTAAGTGTTCAGCCCACTGACAACCTAGATAATGGTATCCAAGTAAACGGCCACCGTTTTGGAACCCCAGCTAACCCACCGTTTAGATGGATTTAAAAAACAGATAAAATCAAGAATGAATTAAACAATAAATTGCTGGGCAGCAACTTGACGCAAAACCCAACCCCAACCTGGCTCAATTTCATGCCTTCTAGAAGACCATGCTTGGCCCTGTCACTTCAGGGGCCGCCCTGGGCGCCGGAAGAGGATCCGCGGCCCAAGCCCTGAGTCGGGAACGTTTGTCTGGCGCAGCTAGAGCAGGGCATCAGATGAGATGAATCGCTGAAATGGGGGTTGATGGCGTGCACGTGTGAAGGGGCTTGATCGCTGGGGGACGCCGTGGCAGGTGTCGCGATGCGCTAAGGGACTTGACCGAGATGAATTGGGTGCTTCTTTGGCGGTAGGTATTTGGGCGCGTTTCAAGTGAAAAGTATCAAGCATTAGGTAGCGAGCATTGTACGTTGTGCGATCCAAGAGTGATGGGGAATGCTGCTGATGACGGAGATAGCTCAGGGCACCTTCCACTGCCCGCTCCGCACCGAAAGGCGTCGGCCAGATGCCCAAGGCATCCATCCATCCATCCATCAGCCCAAGCCCAGGCCAAAGCCAAGGCCCAACATGTCCTGTCCTGGCTCTTTCAAGTTTCACAATAGCGTCTCTCCCCAAGCAAACACCATTCAAAGGACCACGGATCTCATCCCCGTCCAGCCACAATCAGGTCCCGTGATGGCGGGCGACGGTCCGTGGCGCGTCTGTCCGCTATTCCGCGCGCAGCCAGGCGCCTCTATTCAGGGTCTTGGAGCGTGTGACAGGCAAATACTGCCTGTTGAAGGCATTGATGGCGTTAGGGGTAGCCAGGCATTGGATTCATGCTGCTGTGCCATCGTCTGGAGTATCCGTAGACAAAAGGATCGCCAGGGAATACCCTCAGCGGCCCCTGGCTGTCCTGTGATCCGCGACAAGCGACTGTGGGGTAAACTAGTACGCCATCGCATTGGCTGTTCTGTTAGATGGTGCCATTCCTTTCGCGATGGCTTCAGGTCTACATGTACATGTGTAATAGTAAGGCCGGCCTTGGCCAGTTTGGTCAAGGCATGGAACTGGCGGTACCTGCATTGCTGTCTCGCTGGCCCATCACTTCCACCTCATGCATGCTATGCTTCTAGAAATAATTCCCGTGACCCTTGTTATCTCACTACCCACGTAATCAACCATCCATCTCACCACATCCCACGCCTAAACCCCAATCCCATTCACCGAAATGATCATCCCGCGCGGGACGGCCTTGTAAGGACCTGATGCTACGATAAATACAAAGATACCTCCGATGTCGCTTCTGAGAAATCGTCTGTTGTTGCGGCACTTTTATCGACTATCAGTTCACATGCTACACTAATATGTAGTTTGTAGGCATGGTAACCTGGCCGTTAAAGCACACCCCAAAGCCATGACATTTAAGGCAGGTTAGAATATGTGGTTAGACTGGAATTAGAAAAACTTGACTGATTAATGATTATAATGCACCTTTGGGTGTGTTTACCCCTTTAATAGTAGGTACTTCACTCTGTAACCTCGATAGATCACGCCAAACTATCGTCATCTGGATCATGAATGCTCTCTAGGCTCATGCAGGGCTTTTGAGTATAAAATTCAAACTTGCAAATTCAGGTCACATTGCTCGAGTAGCTGAAAACAAGCGTCGAGGCCGATGAGAAATTCGTAACGATTCATCACTGGCGATTCAGTATGCAAGGCGTGTGCTGGCCATGTTCGCCCTTTAATCAATTTGTGTATGCATGTGAAGCCAAGATTTAATTATTCGACCATTTATTCTAATTTATCTCTTAATTTATTTTACTTGCTAATATTCCTGACCCCAACACAAGCAACCATCAATAAGCCACATCTCCAACTCCCGCCAATTGCCGCTTAATCAACTTTATGCCAAACTCCCAGTCTCCCACACAAACGCCTCGTAACTCAATGTGACACCCCATAACCTCGCCTTCGAATCAGATAACCCCGAGAGCGAAGCCCCCACTGCCTCTCTGCCTTGAGGTTTCACATGCGCGCGATGAGCGCAAAGATTGGGTCAACAGTGACGATGATTACAATGATTGCAGGCGCTGGGAATCGGTTGGCAAAAGTCGGCGGCTCGTAACCGCTAAAACGCAATGGGGAGCCAATACGATACAGTCGCAATGAGAATCCAGGTTCAGCTGACTTGGGGTTACATTCATGCTGACAACGACTCCAAACCTCAGCCTGATGCGACTCAGCTGTGACAGACAACCGCCGGACAAGCGCTGCTCTAGGACTCCTTGACCGAACCTCCAATCCTCTTATACTTTCTCGGATCCTTCCGACTCATCATTCTCCTGTCCCTCTGCCCTTTGCCTCCCTCCCAGAAACCCCTCCCTTTGCGGCCTATCAAGTATCTACCGCAGAATCTACATGCCTCAACTGCCGCCGAGTAATTCTGCTCGCGACTACACCATCCGCAAATGATTCGGTTGGCCCATTCGTTGATATGGTCTTCCTGGTTATCATGACACTTGTCACAGGGATGCACCCGGCTGCAGCATGAGAAGCGGAACCATCGGTAGGATTTGCGGTAGTGCGTGCATGCGCCCTTGTTCGGGAGCTGCTCTCCCGCGTGGAGACCTAACTTCTCCTGCTTCCGGCGTGGGCCTGACGTTGGCGGAGGGAGGGAGCCAGGGGTGATGAATAGAAACTTGACTTCGGGGATCTTAAAGGTGAAGTGACCATGGCAGTCTCGGCAGACGTTTGTTACCGCTGAACCTCGGACCGAAACTAGGCCGGGACTCGGGGTAGAGCATCTCTCGCAGGTCGGAACGAAGGTGCTGGGCAGCATATCTGCCACTTTGCAGCCAGCAAGGTCGAGGAATCCAGCTCTTGTAGAATGCTCATGAACCAGCGTAGGCCGGTACTTGACGGCAAACGGTATAGCACACTTCTTGCAGCTTGCCGTCTTTTCGGCGCCAGGCTTGAGGCCTGTGACCTCGTTGACTGTCCTGCATCGCTCGCACTTGACACTGATGCTCAATATAGTAATCTGAAGGATTTCTATACCGTGCAACTCAATGGAAGGGAAAGACAGCATTGTACCACGCTCGGGAGTTTCACCTGGCATAGAAGCCTGCTCTTTGTCTTCTTCCCCTTCTAAAACAGCACCGCCTTCATCAACATCGTCATCAGAGTCGGAGCTCTCTTCAGAATCGTCTCCATCGACTCGGCTCCACTCGGGAGGTCGTGGGATCACCTGGATATGACTATTCTCGGGCTTTGACTCGGGTTCCTTCGCATCCTGCATTTGGTCTTCAGGCACGGGTGCGGCTGGTTCAACCTTGGGTGCCTGAGCTTGTGCCTGTTTAGCTAGTTTGTGGATGTTCTGTGCGAGGTAGTTGAGATGGCTCATGAGAGACATCTGACTTTGCGCTGCCGCCTTTTCACAGAAGAGATCCTCTACCGGCTCCGCATCCTCAGGCTCAACATTATTAAGCTGAATGCGAAGATTCTGCAGAGGATATATCAGTGGAATAATCAGATGAAGACTCCTGACGGATTGCAGTCCTGGTGGGAGCTCGGAGCGCTTCTGTGGCTCTAGAGGCAGAGTATACACAACACCGTCAGGTGAACGGCGATACTCCTGCGTCCTCTTCATCCGCGCCTCAAGCTGACGAATCTCGAGAGCACGTCGCTCCTTTGCCGCGGCGATTTCGTCTTTTGTGTACGACGGTTCTGGAACATAGGGCAGAGGATCCAGAGCAGGTTTTGGCGGAGCTGGCTCAGACACCTGCTTGGGCTGTGTCTGAGCCTTTTGTGCCTCCACATGCCTCGTGTCTTTGAAAGTCACGAGCTTGACTGTCTCGGCCTTTTGCTCAGACAGAAACTTTTCCAGATTCTTGTCCAACTCTCGTGTGTGAGCGAGAAGCGTAGCCCCGGGTCTCTGCTCTACCAGGCCGTCCCATCCTCTCTCGATGTTGATGCCGAAACCCCTGGGGATGTCCTTGTTCTTCACATGCAGCACCGGCCTCTCATCCGGATATGCCTGTGGGACACGGACATCGCACTCGAGGTGGGCTAGCTCAAACGGAAAGTCGGGATCTGAGGGTTTGATCTTGAACAGAAGTGAAGTTGCGCCATCCGCAGCGACAGTCTCCTTTGGCGAATAACGTCGCCGAAGCTGCTCGATCTGATATGTCCTAGGATCCTGGGCCTGTGACTCTGGCACTGGCTTAGGGACAACGCGAGATGACGAAGCCTCAGCCACAGCCTGTTTACGGGTCTGTGGTGACTCTGGCGTGTGCTTGGTAGAGATCATGACGATTGTAGAAGTGGATTGTCGTTGGTGAGTTGATGGAGATATAGTTGGTGGGGTTTGACGTTGAAATTAGTGAGTGACGTGAAACGAACCCGAACTCCGCGCAAACTAACAACTAGGTTGTATAACCAGAGAAATAAAAGGCTCTGCTATGTAGTTGAGAAATTGATGGAAATAGCGAGAAGTTGATGTTTTTATCGTGATGTTGATGGAGTGGCGAGCTTCTCCACAGTCTCTCAGCATGTTCCTTACGTGAGCAAAAAGAAGGCTGTTAACTCGAATTGGAGAGTGACTCACGGCGCGTCATTGCCTGGGTACTCCAGAAGGAGAGCTCTTGGCTAAAACCATTACTTGAATAAATTGAAGCTTCACGTATTTACTGTCTGACTCACATTTTATTTTGACTCTTTCCAAGGTTCATCATGAGTCAAGTTAGTGTGATAAGATTGGATACAGCCTGAGTTTCTCGAGATGTTGACCTTATTGAGCTCTCTGGGACGACTAATTTTGCTCTGCCATTGCAAGTAATAGGTAGTAAGGAAAGTGTAAGAGACTGTAAGAGACTCATCAACCTAGTATTCTGATATTTTAAAGGTTCATCCTAAACTCAATTCGAGTGTGTACGTCACTCCAGGTTCCAAAGAGTTTACGGTTGCCCTGCAGTCCGTAAAAATCACCGTTTCATTCACATCCATCACGGACAGAGCGACACCTTACACCAATTAATTTAAGCTCACCCAGCATCTCGCAAACAAAGCCAAGCCAAGCCGCGTCTCCTTCAGGGGCAGCTACATCTACTCTTGGGCTTAGCTCTAGGCGGAGGCTGTCAAAGCCAGCCACCCGTCCTACCATGATATTGATCAGCTTGGCCGCACAAGACGGGTCCACGCGGACCAAGTACATAAGCCGGGACGACGTCTGTTGGACTCGATAGGAAGCTGCTGTCTCACGCAAAGGGGACAGCAAACTATCGGCTGCAGTCCTCCCCAAGATCACACCCGCATCGACGATCGAGTTTGCGTTCGGTTTGCGTGCAGACGGACAGTGACTCGATGCATGAAGCCGCCGGAAGGTCGTCCGTATGGATAGGCATGCGTATGGTCTGGGGGAGCAGGTGAGGACAAGGGACAAGATCATTGGAGCGAGTCCAAGCACAGTGAGAGATGAGAAAACATGCCACTTCTGAGGGAGTCACGGGGGTTGGCTCGCTGGGGGCTGTGGCTGACAGATCGACGTCGGTGAAGGGCGATATGTACAGGATATATTATATCAATAGTACCGTCTGTATATAGAAAGGCTGGTGGTACTTGGGACTCATCGCAGGGGTTTAGGCTAAAGTGATGGGTGAGCTGAGGTAACAACCCGCGGTGGCTGAGATCTATCACAAGTCTATTAGTGACGAGGCATGCCGAGTCCTTGGCCATGCTGCGAATCGATCGACCGTGATGCTGGTTTGATGATGCCCGATAGTTTGGGGATGAGTGGTTGAAGAAGCCTGAAGCTGAATCAGACGACCGTAAATCAAGTTTACGCCTTGGGCGAAGTGCAATAGATCAATATGGTTATATCATAATACGAAGTGATGCTGTCGTGGCACCAAGGGAAGGCCATGAGCCAGACATGATTTTGATCTGGTGAGCAGCCATGAGGTACTATCGAAAGCACGACTTTTGTTCCAAAAGCAGAATTGGAAAAAGAAAAAACAAGAGAGAATAGTAGGTGATAGTTGTGGGTTGGGGGTTGTAGCGCATCTGGAACAAAGCAAGCCGGCGTCAGTAATACCTATCATGTTTGTGCAGTTTCTTTTTCCTCCTTCAAAACGGCTGGTCGCAGGGCTGGTCCGTGATAGGCAAACAGGTGCGACAAGGCCGACTCGGAAGGGTTGAAACATGGATAAGCCCGGGGAAGAAGCTTCAGTGTCGTGGGCCCTGTATTATTATTAGAGATGGTGGGAGGGAGTGTGCATCCAGGGGATGGATGCCGTGAAGTGTGCGTGGGAGGGAGTGGGAG
>JAJJWO010000677.1:0-14696 GCA_021655895.1 Fusarium sp. NRRL 66739 | reverse complement strand
GGGAGAGAGGCGATGGGGCTGCAGGGGTTGGAGACGGAGGGGTTGAGGGCCGGGGAGAGGGAGGCGGTCGAGGCGTCGAATACGGCTCTTGGTTTATAAGCATAAGTATAAGCGTAAGCGTAAGCTGATTTGCTTTTCGTACGATAATATCAGATCGGGAAGGTGTTTGTAAGCATTTTTTGTTGGCGGGGAGATTATTGTCCGTGATTAGACACTGTGTGCTCTGTATTGAGGTCATCTCCAACGTCAACCTTGCTGAATTGAGTGAGTGAGGTGTTGATACAACATCACCATCCCACTTCGGATGCCGGCACCGACGACCCGAAGGATTTGAAGATCCACAGAATTATTAATCCAAAGACTTCGAAGGAAGCATCTAGCATGTTGCAAAGCGTCCATCATGATCACTGATGGCTGGGCGGTGAGGATTGAGTGGAGATGGAGTGAGGTGTAAGAGACAGATAGATATCTATTTGATACAACAACTATATATACCAGAGCTTCATCGCATCAAACTCAAATCTCATCACGCAATTCATCTCTAAACTCCATCTCAACTAGGCTTCTTCTCCTATCCATCCATCCACAATGAGCTACACACTCTCCGACGCCACCGTCGTCCAGACAAGGGACATTCTCAACTCCCTCTCCGACATCCTCAAAAAGGCCCAAGCCCACCCCAACGCCTCCTCTTTCCCCCAGGCCAAGCTCGCCCCGGACATGCTCGACCTGAGCTTCCAGGTGCACTCGGTCACCGACCTCGCCCAAAAGGTCGTCGCCCGCACGACCGGCACAGAGCCCCTCAGCCTCGCAAAGGACGACTGCGCCAGCTTCGAGGGCTTCCACAGGCGCATTGCGCAGGCGCTCGAGGTCGTCGACAAGGCTGACCGTGAGCTCGTTGACAAGCGTGCTGGGGAGACGACGACGATGGGTATCGGACCTGGCAAGGGTGATTTGGAGATCCAGTGCAAGGATTATGTTGCTGGTTATATTGTGCCCAACCTGTACTTCCACCTCACCACTGCGTATGCGATTTTGAGAAAGGAGGGTGTCGAGATTGGAAAGAGAGACTTTTTGGGCAGCTTCTTCAACAGGTATCTTCCTGCCGACAAGCAGTAAATACTTTAGCTGGTGATATTCAAAGGTCGTTGGAAATGAGGGAATGGTCTAGGGTAGCCAATTCATAATCTTTGTCATCTTTGCTTGCCACCCCGCCAATCCTCAATTACAATTACACTACACGCCGTGACTTGAGCCTCCTCCATCAATCTCCAACTTGTCCATAGTCCAACTATCACCAACTTCCAAAATGGCTGCACATTGGTGGGTTCTCCGTCTCATCCAAAACTTCGAGGTACATACATACATACCCCTTCCTCCCGCTCCCCCCATCGCTAACGCCATTCCAGGACCACATCGTCGCCTCCGTACGAACCATTTCCCTTCCATCCGCGCATCCTCCGCTGACACCCCCAGATCCTCCGCCGTCCGGGCTTCCACCGCGCAGTCGGTCGCATACACAAGACGATAAACGAGAAGCAGCATGGACGGAATCCGCACGAGCCGCTTGCGCCCGGCGAAGCGACGGGTACGTTGCGCTTTACACGGGCCATGATGTTGCGCTGACGAGGGACAGCGGATCCGAATTCTGGCGATCGCCATCAACGCTTCGCGAGGCATTTTATCGACGAGTTGAAGAATCAGTTTCGAGGGAGGCCGACAGACTTGCCGAGTGAGAGGCCCAAGAAATAAACGACGTGTGTGGGATTTGATTTGACGATGTTATGATACCCGATTACTCCGCTCACGATGCATTGCCATCAACCATGGACACTTTGCTCGATACGAATAATCATGCTTTGGATATTGTTCTTGGAAACAGGCACCAAGAGGAGAATTGCATTAGACTGGACACAGAATAGCGTCGGCCGTGGATATGGCAAGGCACAACTACCTATGGACTTGAACCAGGTTGAAGCCGAGACGATGCATGTACAATAAAGCGCTGAATGCAGAAAAGGCATCAATCACCCATTTCAGACTGTTCAACGTCGTCAGCGCACGCCTGGTATTAAGCGCTTATTTGTATTTCCAACGTTGTCGGGGCCCGCCCGATAGTGGTCTAATCTATGACCATGTTAGCCAAGTCCCAATATCTTGAATGGACCATTGCTTACATGCCACATTAAGTAGTTATCCATTACGCCGCCCTCCTCTTTCTATCCTTCACACTTTGCACGGAAGACAACATGCCATCCGCTTAATGTCGGGTCCAATGAGACAAGACAGCTGTCCCAGTCTTTCCAAACCCGGCTTGCCAAGTCTCAGTCGGTAGATATTCCGCTTGCCATGTTTAACAAATACAACCGGTCCTGGTCGGATCTCGTCCAGTTCGTCGCTGAGTAGGGCGACAATTTCGATGCTGTCAACTTTGGCTAATGAAGTTTTCCGCATTGTGACGATGATGTAGAAGCTTGATAGCGAGACGAGATTTGAGAGGGAGCGAGGTGGTTTATAGCCAGGCTCAACAGCCTTCGCTGACTGGAATCCATATTCTCTCACTCAATCTAATATGGGTGGTCAGAGTCGTCTCACGAAAGAGTACTTAATAGCCGCGACGGAATTGATCGCTGAAATGACTGGTTGGCCCCCATATCCAGAAAGCCAAAACTGATGACTGTCGCGAAATGATGCTATAATAGGATCGAGTAAGACGTAAAAGCCAATCGTGCAAAGATATCACCCATGCTGACAGGACGTGTCCAAGTATGAGCTGGTGGATGCTGAATGGCTCAAGGCTCAGTCGCGTATTGCCCCCAATCTACCCAATTCATGGGAAGGCCAATGTCCAGATTCGCCTCGAGGGCGTCCTCGACAGCGTTCAGGTTGAAGTTGGGGTCGATGGCGCCAAAAACGTCAGCCCCCGAAATGGCGTCGATCAGCGAAAAGTCGACTGGCTGCTCCACGCTAGGGACAGAGTTGATCATTGTGGGGTTGGCTACTGGGACGGAGAAGTCAGGCGGTCGCGGGACGGCATTTTGATGCGAGATAGAGGATGGAACAGAGCTGGGTGTTCCTTCAGCTGGTGGTGGTGTTGCATCTCTTGTGAGGGTGTTGGCAGCACGCTCCATCTCCTTCAAGACTCGTTCACCGAGGCCGGCGACGACGTTTGCGCTCCAGAAGTAATCGCCAAACTTGCGAAGCATTTCGCAGTTCCGTCGGAAGGAATGCATCGCTCGTGCGCGGAACATGGGCAGACGGCTGTGTCTCATCTTGCGATACTCCACACTCAGAGCGAGACATACGGCGTAGGGGACGAATGGCATGGGGCTTAGGTGATCGCGCAACACGGCGCATGCGATCCGTTCAGCTGCGAGAGAGCGTCGGGCGTTGGCTGACGGAGGAGGAAGAGTTGAAGCTGCTGTGAGAGTGCCGGGCCGGGGCAGCCGGCAGGACAGGATGATGACGGCATGGTAGAAGGTCTCAATGGTCGCTGCTACACGTTAGGAGGAACTTGAATAGGCGGAATTGACTCACCAATCAATGAACCGGGAACCTTCAAGGCGTCTGTGTTTATAATCATGGCCTCTAATACAGGAAGATCGATGTAAGCAATCTTGTCAAGGCCCGATGCCTCAGCGCTTGGTCCCGGACGGTACAGCTCAATGACTTGATCCAGCCATTGGATCACAGATAAGAAGAGACGGAAGCAGGGCGGGCGCTTCTTGATACATCCGTCGAGGTTAGCGCCGATGTCTCGCTCGTGCATCAAGCAGGGTCTTCCGTAGACGGCAGCATTGATCCTGTCAACCGCCCAGACAGCGCAGAAAAGAGTCTCGAGCTCCTCGCAGTTGGGCGCGTCGTACTTGAGGAGGTGAAGACCAAGGGTTTGGATGTGGTGGATTGCTCGCCCGCCGAGCTGAGCGGGAAGATCTGCCTCTTCGGAGCTGCCTGGTTGGGTGTAGAGGGAGAGCATGATGAGAGCTCTGATGTGGAGAACTCTATCAGTGATGATGCTGGTTTCGAGAATGGCTCGCACGGCAGAGGATATAGACTGCATAAAGTCCTGGCAGGTCAAGACTTGTTCGCCTCGATTTTGCAGCCGGAGATAGCGGGACATGGATGGGTCAGTGGAAGCTGCCAAACAGACCAGCTGTCGCAAGACGATGTTTGCGGGTTCGTCGGAGGATACCTCAAGGGCTGCTTCAGGTATGATGGGTAAGATGGGATGTATCTTGTGCAAAAATAGGCGTTTCAGTTTCCGGAAGTCGTGCTCAGGCGGGAGACATGGCAAGCATTTCTCCCTGACGAAAGGGAGTAAGAACTGGTCCATGATATCCGGAGGTCGAGCCGTGATGAACTGAGAGGCTTGGCCAGGGCCGCCATTAGTGGAGGAGAGCCAGATGCCGACATCGCCCTTTTGCGACGTTTCGCGAACTGATGCAGAGCCTGTCGCTTCCATAAACATGCCCTCGGGATTAAGGTCACCGACGAAGCGAGATGACGACTGAGCACCTGGTGTTAGACTGGCCGACTCTCGTCTTGTGGGTGTAGGAGCGAGCGCAGCAGCAGTGTCGCCATACTGAGAGGGCATCTGTTGGGGGAGTGTTCCATTTTGATCAGGCAGAGCGGTTGCTGGTTGAGCTGTGGTGACGGGTATATCCAGAGGAAGAGGCCTGGCCAAGATCAGCAAGGGGAGTGCCAGAAAGGATCAAGGCCCAGGCCCACTTACGTCGACCGGAATTGTGATGCCTCATCTTGAGGCTCTTCAGAGCCATTGGCGGGAGTTGATATCGCAGAATCTTCAGTTGCATCTTCGGCGTGCGTGCACCGCCTCTTTACGCGTTTAGCGGTTTTTTATAAATCGTGACTTGGAGCAAAAATACTGACCTTTTTTGTACGACAGGAAGCGCAAGCGTGCTGGACCTGTTTGCGCTTCACGGGGAGACCACCGCGTGTTGGGTCCGAGGCCACAAACTTGACCTGTTTTGATGGCGTGGGCATTGCAACATGTATTGTATCGTGTTGATGCCATTCAAGGCCTGGGCTGTGAGATAGGACGGGACAGACGGGGAGTGGAGATGTCGATGTGAGTAACTCGGTCGAGATTCAAGGTGAGGGACGGCGGTCGGTGAGTGAGGTTGGATTAGTCAGCAAGATAAGCTCGGTCGGGCTACGGTGGGAGGGAGGAACACCAAGAGCGGCATCGTGATGTGTTGTAGGAAGAGTGATGTCGGGGCAGGTATCGCTACATTTGACACTTTTGGATGATACATGTACTTCTTTGCACTTATTTGTGTCTGGAAAAGTGAGTTGTAGACAGAAGACGTCAATCCTCAAAGAGAGATGAGGTGTTGGAATAGCTTCAAATGTTCAAATGTACAATTGTCTGCCTGACAACCAGGGTCATTATGACGTGCAGCGCAGTTGCCCCGGTTGCCCCTTCAATATCCCCAATCCCAAGGCAGTGGAGTAGCCAAACAAACCACCACGACCGTGAATTCGACCCTCCCTCCAACGCGACCCTCACACGAAAAACAAAGTCCCCAATTCACGGCCCCATCAACAAAGCTCCACCCAATTCCGAGTGCTCGTTTTGTGAGACCCTGCAACTCCAAGAATTGGTTGGCTGTCGTTATCGCGGGGGGCATAGACGCTAACCGAGATGGGCAATAGGTAAACGGTAAACAAGGGCCTCGAGGTCGTCTGTCTTTAACACGGCCTTGCGCAAGGGATGGATGTTTATTTGGGCCGCTCTTGTTATGGATATTAAATATACGATCCCCCTGTTTTTGTTTTGACATTTGCTGCATCTGCATCCATTCAAGTCATTTGTTGAGACTCGTACTACTAATCATGGAAGACATCAACCTCCCAATCGCTCTAAGACGCTCGCGTCGCAGCAGCATCAAAGCAGAGCCAATGCCCAACATCCCTTCATCCCCTGTCGTCCCAGCCAAAACCCCAAGAACAGGAACAAAGAGAAAAGTCCGCTTCTCAGAGCCAGGCCTTTCCTCTTCAAGCGGCCTCACACCCATGGTCGGTCGCTTCTCTGTGGCCACGCCAAAGCGACGCCGTCATTCATCTGCGCCCGTAGAGACCACCCCCAGCAGCATTCGCTCAAAGAGCCCAGCTCTCCCTCAGAGCGGAGAGGTCACTTTCCTCCCCCTCCGACAAGTGCTTGATGGCCGTGTTCAACGGCGCATTCGTCGCAATGGCCTCAGTGAAGAGATGAACACTATTCAGCAGGAGAAGCGACGACGATCACTAGAGTCAAGAGCTGAGATTGACAGGCTGAAAGATGAGCTCAAGGCCCGCGACAGGGAGATTTACGAATTACAGAATGCAACTATCGTCATCGACACGGACCGTATCTGGGACTTGGAGAAGCAGATCCAGGACCTCCAAGATGAGTTGAGCAAGAGATCTGGTAACCCCATGGATCAGACCCGAGGCTACAACTGGACCCTCGCCGCTAGAGAAAAGTTCTCTGCAGACATGATGGACTTGACGCCTGACGAGGATGAGTTTGGAGAAGAGACAATGGCCCAGTTCATTTGCAGCACGCCCTCAAGAGCGCGAGCATCACGGGCATCGGCGTCTTTCATGACTCCTCCCGCGACGAGTCCTACGATTCCTGGATCGCCGAATTTCCCTGCCTCGCTCATAGTGACACATGCGGTCGGCGTTCAAGCTTGTTTACCAGACCCTCACCAACAGCGATTGGAAGACGAGGTTTCGTCCCTCCAGCTCGAGGTTACCAAGCTGACCGAGACTCTCGAATCGTACAAGTCTCTCAGCGATCGTCTCAGCGAGAAGCTCTCCGACTTTAGACCTGCTAGTGACAACGAGCCCGCGCCATCAGCCTTTGAAGGCCTCGAGTCTCAGATCCAAGGCATGCTGCAGACCATGTCCGACAGAGCATGCGCCCTCACCCAACTCACCTCGTCCATCACAAAACTCGGCTTCTCCGGCACCGATGCCAGCGAAATGATCACCTCTCTCGCCTCAGGCTTCCGCGCTGCTCGCTTGGAGCTGGAGTATCTCACGCCCGGTGAAATTACCCTCCCGCTCTCATCACACGGCGCCGAGGTGCTCGACCTCATGTTGACCCGTCTGCGCGACATGGCTAAGAGGGCCAAGGAGGATGAGGACGCTATAGATGAGTATCACGAGATCGAACTGTCGTTGCGCAAACAACTCGATGCCCGTGTGTCTGTCATGGACGGCCTCAAGGCGGAGATGGGCAAGGCTGAGAAGCTCATGAGCGACAAGATCGCGCGGATACGCGAGCTCGAGTACGCCAATCAGCGGCTCAAGGGTGCAGTCGACGGCTACATCCGTGACATCTCAGAGCTCGAGAACCTCGTCCAGCGGATGGAGAGCGATGCGCATGATGCTCAGGATGAGTACAATGTCCAGCTCGAAGTCAAGCGCAAGGTGCTCAATAGGAAAGAAGACAGCATCGCCGAGCTCGAGACCAAGTTGTCCGAGGCTTTGCGGCGCTCCGCAGATCTACAGAAGGAGATGGTGGAGATACAAGAGTCCAAGACAAAGGACGTCGCCGATCTCAACAAGAAGCATGGTGCTGCTCTTGCAGCGCGTGATGCAAGCGTCTCCAAGTACCGTGGCGAGATCGACAAGGTCAACCTGTCTCTGCGCGCAGCCCACGCGACAATCTGCGGTCTGCGCGTCGAGAACGGTGGACTCAAGACACAGATAGAGGAGGAAAGGGCCAAGGCCAAGGCGGTTATCGACTCGATGAAGGAGGAGCTACAGCGAGTTGTGCAGATGAGCCAGGAGTTTCTGACGCCCAAGGCGCAGAAGATGGGCGAGAAGCAGCCTGAGCCGTCGTCGTCGTCGTCGTCGTCGTCGTCCTCTTCCAAGACTGTTGTTCGTCAAGGATCATACTTGTCGGGTGGTTTGGTGAGACGGGCGAGTAAGAAGCTCATGAGCCGGGGTCGAGATAGTGGCATGGGCTTGTTGGATGAGGATGAGGAGGAGTGTTTTTGATGGCTTGCCAGAATAAGAGGTGTTATGGGGCATGGTAATGGCGTTGGGACTCTCACTTGAGCATTTTTCTTTGTCTAGCATAATGTTATCAATTAATTACTTGTTCAACCCTCGCGTCTCAATGTGTATGGGATAACTTGCCTTTTTGGTCGTTAGCTAATCTAATCTCATCTCTCTCGATAGCCGACAAATGCCGATCTCCACTCCCGCCCGCGTCATCCCCTTTCGGCTTTACCGTCCGAGTTCGGCTTTGCAAAACCGCCTCTAATTAGACATAATTAGACGCAATTTCACCATCTCGCAAATGTCCTCTTTTCCACATAACATAACAAAAATAGCACCCCCATAATGTCAATATTGCTCCTCCGCGCCGGCATCCGGAGACTCGGCCCCTCCCGCTTCCCCCGGGTCCAGCGCCGTCTTCAGTCTTCGCCGCCTAACAAACCCGAGGAGGCCATCCCTGTGCCGAGCACGGTTGCGCCGCTACCTCTCTGGCAGAGATTGGGGCCCCTTACGACTGCTGCGCGGGCGTATGCGAGGGCGCAGTCGGAGAAGCCGCTCAAGACGCAGTTTGTCACGGCGGTTGTCATTTACATCTGTGCGGATTTGAGTGCGCAGTATGTGAGCGGCAATGAATATGACCCTGCGAGGACGATGCGCAATGCTATAATAGGGGGTGTTGCTGCGATACCGAATTACAAGTGGTATGTATTTTTTTTTTTTTTCTATTCTTGGAATTTCAAAGCTGATGGTTGTAGGTTTCTTTTTCTCTCTCACAACTTCAACTACTCATCACGCATTCTATCGCTCGGCACCAAAATCGCCGTCAGTCAGACTGTCTTCACACCAATCTTCAACACCTACTTCTTCGGCGCCCAGGCCCTTCTCTCTGGCGAGAACGTCCAAGGCACCGTCGAGCGCGTCAGGGACACGGTACCGACTAGTATCATCAACTCGGCCAAACTATGGCCCATCGTCACTGGCTTCAGCTTCACTTTTCTGCCTATCGACTGGCGGCCTTTGTTCCACGGTGTTGTGGCAGTAGGATGGCAGACGTATTTGAGTTTCTTGAATAGACAGGCTGAGCTGAAGGAGGTGCATCGGCATGAGGGGGGGCATAAAGAGGTGGCGAGTTATGCAGTGGCTCAAGCGGCCTGATACGTGGACACGAATGTTTCTTTTGTTATTTAGATAACTTCTGATAGATTTCCTTTAGACATTTTAGACTCTTGGGTATAGACGGAGTTTTGGCTGAATAGACCGGCTGTTCTATATAACAGCCAGACTGGGATACAAATCTAGATCAAATTTGCCTTCTCGCCTGTCTTTCTGAGATCATACTTAAGCCTACTAAGTTAGTTACAATACTCTTTATTTATAATTCTTATCCTAACTCAACCAAAAAGACGGTTTATGTGTCTCTTTCTCAGCCCGTAATTTCAGTCGTTGGCCTATACCTAAGCCGTTAACACTCAATGGGCTCAATCCATACAGCGCCTCAGCTGCATCACAGCAAGCCTCAGCCAACCCATAATCCTCTTTATAATTAGGTAGAATTAATTTCGGTGCAATATACCCTACAAGTCAGGATCAGGGCAGCCCAGTTGGAATAGCACGACTGTTTTCGTATCTTAAAAAAGAATAATAACTATTTAATTATGACATAATATCATTTTAAACTTATAAAATCCGAGGTCACTTGAAGTTTCTCTTCTATACATGTACCTAAGATCTACGATTTCAGCTGCGGTTCTGTCATAGGGCTGGTAAACAATGGAGAGAGGGAAAAGGGGGTCGCGCTCCGGGGGGTGCGCTGGGGCAGCGGTCGTGGCTGCAGCCGTACATGCTCGAAGAGGAGAATTAGGAGAGGGGTAGAAGTGCGAAAAAAAGTAGTTGACATGGTGGAGTAGTCCATAACACTCTCGGTCCATCTCACGGGCAAGACGGCGAGACTGGAGACGTATCAACCAATGTTATCAGGTATGGCAGAGCTAGAAGACAAGCCTGGCGGTTAGGTAGCTATTTTTGATAGTCCATGGACGGCCGCTCTACTATTGAAATAGTCTATAGTCATAGATGCGTGAGTTTCAACTCACTACGTTAAGTGTATATGGTAAGCAAAAGGCTACATGTCACCATCTTGCCTCTTTTTGCTCTGAGATCTGCGAGGCAACTCCCAGCCAGACGCTTACATTTTGGGGTTGTATGATGTCTTAGAGTCCTTTAAAGACATTGATATCTCAGCCAGCCGCTTGCACCATGGAGTAAGAATTTGAATACCTCGCCTTTTCGGAGCATTGATTCATCAGCCAGCCACTTGTATCTTGGGGTTTATATTACATCACAAAATCTTTTTGAGACATTGATAGTCCAGAACTCATCGACTAGCCTTAACTGCATAACCTCGAGGCATGAGAATGACCTTCTGGGGGTATATCCTCAGCCAGCCTCAACTCTGGGTCGACATGGTCTTGGCTAAGCGCTGTTTTGGTCACTACTTTGACAAGGATTGCTCAGAGTTGATTGCAGACTGCCTGGCGCATGCTCAACAACAAGATTACAGCCTGTTAGGATGGTTTCGGCTGACTTTTTAGTACGAGGATCTTTCAAACGAGCTTCTCAATTTGTCTCTTTTAGGTCGCAGGATATTACATCTCAGTTTGAAACTTTCTTTGAGTTTACAAGAGTTAGGAAGTGTTTTAAGCGTAGGGACAGGGACAGGCGCAGAGGAGGTTGCAGCCTCTGCTTATCCTACAGACCTATGCATAATGTAGAAGGGCGTCGCACATCGAACCTATCATCTATCAGCAGGAGGCTGGCAAGCTCGTCTGCCACAACGAAAAGGTCCAGCAACGTAAGTCCTACCAGATCTGGAAATCCTCCGCATGATGCCATACTGATCCTACCTACCTACAGCCACGGATATCAATCCCGACAGGACCACCTTCATCAACTGCAGTCCCATTGCTAGCATCTTCATCCCCAAGAAGGACATCAAATCTGACAAGGTACCACGATTTGATACCAACGCCCTCGGGCGCGTCATCGTGTACTGGGTCTGTATGATGAATGAGCAGCCCGTGCTGTACCGCTCACACGCCAATCTCCGCGCTAACAGCAACGGCGCTGAGTTCACCACTCCTGAGCCCGCCACTCAGGAGGGCGTTGCCGTCCAGACGCTGGCCCAGATTGGTATCATCCCCGATGCGGACAGAAACCTCAACTACCTTTATGTCGCCAAGGGGGCAAGGACAACATCTCGCCCATCACTGACTACTGGGCCAGCGGCAATGAGTGAGAGCGCCAGGCGAGTAAGTCGGCCGGGTTGAAGGAGAGGAAGGCGGGAGGTAGTACAGGTGAGAAGGATGGCAGCCAGACAGTCAAGTTGGAGAAACCAGGCGAGCAAGCCAATCTCAACAAGTCGGGCGAGTCAGTCAAGCTTCAAAGCCCAAGCAATACGGGTGATGGAGGACACAGCGGCAGGGTATCAACTAGCTGGGCGGAGGCAGAAGTGGAGGTAACAGTTCCGGCTGGGTCGACAATCGCTGGCAATATCATAGTCAAGTTAAGGGCCAGGGCTGTTAACCCTGGGTCTAGTGAATAGGAACTGTTTATTTTTGATACTTGTTGACACCTTATCCAATGAGCAGGCCTTGTAGACACTGACTAGGCTTGCAGACCATACTCTATTGTTTCGTTTTATCCAAATTTTCTAAATTCTCATTTTATGTTATAAAACACTCAGGAGACCCAGGGTTCTAATTGGACAGAATCCACGTAAAGTGGAACAAGGCTTGGATGACTGCGTAATCAGAGAGCAGAGGCGGTTCATCACACGGGCATACGAACCAGTCAGGATAGCTAGGACCTGTTTCCCTTACTTATGCTTCCCATTTCCCATTCTTTTCTCTTTTGAAAATCTATGTGGTGAGTGCCCGGGTCGAAAGAGTAAAAGCATGTAATGCCATTGGCTCCTTAGCTCTTTATGTGGAGATGGTGGTGGATGTCCCTGGTTAGCGTTCATGCTAAAGAGAGACGTGCTGTTTGCCTTCGAAGAATGAAGGATCACTTGAGCGAAGCTTCGATCGCTTAGGAATACTTAGGACTGGCTACTACTGGCATCAGCTATAGTTTCATACTGATATTAATACCATTGTTCTTCTGGTGCTGTAGTTTCTTAATTCGGGCAAGTGGGAACTCGTGGCGCAACCCAAAAACGACGACATACCATCACGAAACCAGAACGTCAAAGCAGGACAACTAGATATTCAACTTCCACAGTGTCCGTTACCTCACCTGTTCGTTGCTACGGAGTGGAGCCTTAGCAGCCAGAAAATTCCGTCTCTTATAGATATTTTTCTTTCTTTGTATTCAAGCAAGCTTCTAGGAGTATGTACAAGTTGTGGATTGTTTCGCATAAAGGCACTAGCTGGGACCACTTACCAGCAATTTGTCACTGGTTACTTAGGTATAGGATTTGAACAAAGGCGACCCGGAAGAACGGGATCATGATGGCTGTAGTCATACTGATGTCAAAAACCGTTCATTTTACGGAGGTAGGCGTCAAAAGTTATTGCCAGATAAAAAGTGGCTACTAATGCTTACATAAGATAAGTACAAGTGGCTACATTGATCTTTTCTTACCCACTAAATAATAGTACACTTTAGTCACTAAGCGAGATAAGATCTACCCCTATAGTCCTTATAGCTACAGAGGTAATAGGTAGAGGCCCCCTAAAGTGATATGTACCTATTTGTACCAGGCACGGGCTATATTATCGTGCTGATCTTTCTAGCAATAACTTTTGACGCCTACCTCTGTATTTAGGAAGATCATTATTTTTTTGGACTACCCTACACTACACTTACCCTACACCTCGGCATCTCAAACCTGCCCATCATCAAGACATCAACTACAACAAAATAACAGCACTCTCAAATAGCGGAATATGTAACTCGATTCTTATACCCACAAACACCCCATCTCATAAATAACGAAGAAACAGAGTCACGCTCTCTCACAATTATTTGCCCGCCGACTCCCATCCTTAAGAAACCAACAACATATATCAACATTCATCTCGTACCGGATGCCCAAGCTACAAAAACTCCACGAGACGCCGCCATGCTGTAAGAGACACAATTCTTGGAAACTCGCTGCCTCTCCTTTGCCCTATCTGTCTTGTCTTGTTCATATTCTGTGTCGTCATCGTTTCATCATGCTCCCTCGCTGCCAAACTCGTTGGTCCACTCGATCTGCCGCGCGATGTCGTCCTTGGATACGGTCGGATGCGAGTCCTCGAGGGCCATCTCAAAGTCTTTGAGCGAGACGTCGGGGGCGAGTAGTTCCTCGGATGAAACGTCGTCGTATGTCATTTCAATCTTTTCTGGGTCGCCGGGCGAGCAGGGTGTCAACATGCGCTTCCCGTCCTTCATCACCTGGGACTTGTCAGCGAGGATGCGATGCACAGTTAGACGCGAGATGAGACGTACAGGCTTAAAGTGGGTGGCTTGTAAGATCTTGCGGACTGGTCGCATGAGAGCATGCTGAACCACGTTGCTGATATCACTACCAGACATGCCATCTGACTTGGCCGCGAGGATATTGTAGTCGCTCGCCTGTAGAGCAGTGTCGGTGTCGCCGATGGCGAGCTTGAACATGCGCGCGCGGCCGTTGGTGTCGGGTAGACCAATATGCACTCGTCGCTGGAATCGACGTCGAATGGCGGCATCGAGTTGCCATGGAATGTTGGTGGCGCCCAGAACCAGAATGCCCTTGCTATCATTACCGACACCATCCATCTGGACCAGGATCTCGGTCTTTATACGACGTGAAGCCTCGGATTCGCCTTCACCTCGGGGACCGCAGAGCGCATCGATTTCGTCGATGAAGATGACCGAGGGTTTGTTCTCTCGCGCCATGGAAAAGAGCAGCTTGACCAATCTGCGCAAATCGTTAGATACCACAGCGCCTCGATCGCGGACAACTCACCTTTCACTTTCACCCATCCATTTGCTCACCAAGTCGGAACTGCTGATGCTGAAAAAGGTACTGTTTGCCTCTGTCGCCACAGCCTTGGCCAGATAACTTTTACCTGTTCCAGGAGGACCATAGAGCAGGATACCCTTCCACGCCTGTCGCTTGCCCTGGAACAGACTGGGGAACTTGATGGGCAGCACGACGGCCTCCTTCAGCGTCTCCTTGGCACCCTCGAGACCAGCAATATCCTCCCACCGCACGTTGGGCCGCTCCTGGAGGATGGCGCCGGATAGCGCATTGCGCAGCTTCTTGCTGTCGTCGTCCTCACCCGCAGAAGGCTTGCCCTTGCCAGTCGAGCTGCCGTTAGCGCCCATGATGGCCTTTCCGCTGCCGTTTGCGTTGTTGTCGGACTCGCTCGCTAGGAATTGCTTGAGCTTCTCGGCGCGGTCGAGGTAGGTGGCCATCTTCTCCTGCATGGTCTGCTTGAGGGCCTTGTTCTTCTCCCACTTGAGGGCCTTGACCCAGAGCTCCATGGAGGACATGTAGAGGTCGAAGGCCTTCTGGTACTCCTTGTTGTGGTCGGCGGTGATCGCCTTCTGCACCTCTGCGATGGCGCGGTCGCGGAAATTGGTCGACATGGTGACGCCTCGGCTTTGCGGGGGAGGGGGTTTTTTGTGCGTGGAATCGAGGAGGCGGTCGGGGG